>MU380197.1:0-29838 GCA_022495085.1 Xylaria sp. FL1042 | reverse complement strand
TACCCCCCCCCCCCCCCCCCCCCCCCCCACCCCCCCCCCCCCCCCCCCCCCCCCCCCCCCCCCCCCCCCCCCCCCCCCCCCCCCCCCCCATAAATTCCTGGCTAACTCGAGGACTTTATAGTGCGCTATCAGAACGTCTTCGCATCACGGGGGAACAGGCTACACTAGGGGGAGAAGCAGTATGGGGGTTAGACCTTGAAGCCATGAGAAACAATGCCGGTACAGCTGGTTCCGCGTCTAGTAGATCCTACGAGGCTGGTGTAGTAGGCATGCCTATACATCGGCCAGAAGCTGCCAAAGCGTATCTATTGAAAAGTTTTGCTACGCGAATCGAACCTTCTGAACATGAAGGAAGTAGCATCCCGGTCCAGAAGAGCGAACAAAGCGGGCAATCAACTCCCCCAAAAATCAGCACGTCAAAATCGACCCCAAAAAAGAAGACTATCAAAGCCATGGAGCTCATAAAGGAAGAAAACGTGGCCAGACTTCTCGGCGCAATCAGGCTTCTATACGAAAGCTGGGCAGGGCATTTGAGCCCCATTGACCTTGATCGCCGTGCCTGGAACTGGTACGTAGCTGTCCGGCCCGAAGTTGACAGCGGTCCTTCTGGTTGGGGAGCCAAAGGGGAGCTTAAGTTGTCTGACATCCTCGCATTGAGGTGGAAAGAGGCATAACTTGGACATATTACTTCTACTCTCGTCACACTGGAAGATTCTAAAATGCCTCCATGAACATCACAGCTTTAATGTACACTAACCACCTCGAAAATATTTGGGATATGCTACACGGGGGACCTATCGACAAGCCCTCGTTTTACCCTGACGGTCAATGATTTGGAAGCGACGGCCGTATCCAATTCCCAGCTGATTGAAGAGATCTAGTCGAGACGGATGTGTTCAGACTTTTATTTATCGAAGATTCAGCGACAGAGCCCATGGTGCCTACGCTTAGCCGCCTCAACGATTGGTCGCTCAACACTAGAGCTATCAGTTAGCACTATTTGCATCAAGGCTCATGAGTATTTCAAACCATGGGAAGCCTCGAGGGTATAATTTTAAACCTAGAATAAGCCCCGATGTTCTGAGAAGCGCGAAGGGAAGAAGAAACGGCTTGAAAATTGCTTACGTTTCTTTATCTCGCCTCCTGCGAGCCCTGCGTTGTTTGCGGCTTCGAGTGCTGTTCTGCCGCTTCCGTCCCGCAATCCAGCATCGGCACCATATTCCAGCAATAGCTTAACAAGACGGATTTTTGCCCTTGACTGGGCAACAGCGTCAATTGCGCTTACTAACGGAATAAACTCTGTAGGGCCATCTCTATTAGGCTTGGCACCTCGTGACAGTAAATACGCAACCACTGCAGATTGTAGTGTCAGCCTTTGTTTGGTCTATCTGGCCTCTCGGCCTATGGCTTGTCATCTCCAAAGAAGTCATCTTGTAGCCAAGGGTCAGATTTACTCACTCTGTTCATTACCACTTTCACACGCCATATAGAGAGCTGTTTTGCCAATGTAGTCAATGCGGTCAATTAAGCTAGGGCTTCGATTCAATATCAGTTCGGCGACTTGAATACCGCCCAATCTCGCTTGACATCTATGTAAAGGAGATTTATTTTTTTGGTCGACAACATCAACATTAGCGCCCTTGTCCAGTAGCATAGCCACCACCTGTTTGTTACGGGTGCTTGCCGCGAGGTGCATAGGCGTGGACCCGGAGCTATCACGCCCTTCGACGTGTGAAATATTTGACAACATACTCTGCAACACTCCAATGTTTTGGTGTTGAATCGCTAGGTGAATCGGGGCGTTTCCCGTCCGAGGATCATAAACGTTAAACCCAAAATGCGGTGACCGGACATCGAAGCCCTGTTCCTTAGACCACAGATAGGGACTGATTAGGTCGCCGTCCTCACCCACCTCACCCACCTCACCCACGCTCGCTCTTGGTGATGATGGAGGTGATGGTTCATGATCTTCGTCGCACTCAGTCGGCAATTCCTCCTCAAGCCAACTCTGTATACCCCATGCTTCGTCGATTAACTGCAGTGCTTGTAGACTCTTTATAAGCATCTCCGCCGACTCTATTATGAGACTTTTGCTCCGAGGGTTTGACCTTGATCGACCCATAAATGCACTTTTTAGAAATTTGCGAGACCTGCGAAAATTTCCTTGCCTTACGCTGCAATATAACGTCAGCGCTACACCTCAAACACTTTCTCAGTGTAGTGTCAGGAGAGTGGGAGCTTCCAAATTATCAGCGCAGCGAGAGATACTTTCTCTGCTCTCTGTATCACAAAAGACTAACAGAATAATTAAACTAGTTACTCACTAGAGATTCCCAAGCTTGTAATTCAGCCTCCACTGCCGGTCAGCGTCGTCTGTTTCTACTCGTCCCCTTTCATGGTCTAATAAGTCTTCCAGGACCCCCTTGGCCTCTTTATCTGTTTGCGCAGTATTGCAATGAAAGAGGATGTCCGCAAGCTTCTCTTCCATATCAATCAACTTGAAAGTGCTGCTGACATCGTCGTCCTGCTTGTCCTCCTCAAAGAGTTCATCTAGGTCCTTGCGTCTCTTAATACCACGCCGCTGGTATTCCGCAGCCTGAAAATATATCTCAATTTTCATGAGCTGGCGTACAATTTGCTGATTCTTTTTGAGCGTAATTTTCATTAGTTTGCAACCTACTTCATCAAGCTCCTCCTGCTCCGAGTCAGATCCCTCGTTATCAAAAGTCTGTAGAGTTGTGCTGCTTGTGGAAGTAGGCAGTCGTTCGTCTGTTGAATTATCGTGAGGTAAGGAAAGGGATACTGCCGCAGAGATTTCACTATCAGAAATTAGCGGCTTTCGTTCAAAGGGAGCGAGCGGCAGTGGGAATCTCTAATCAGGTCAACCCTGCACCCGAAATCTGCCTTATAAGAGAAAAAGAACATGCGAAATCATACTCAACCGTTTCACGCCATCCATGTATCTCTTTGTCGAGAACACTGTCCGCTTCCTCATCAGCTAAGGTCACATCAGGTTGTTGGGCTGAAATCATTGGGAGTTCTCGGGGGCTCCTGGCTCTTGACTCAGCACGACCTGGGAATAATCTTGCGTCGCGAATAGCGTGATGGATTTTTCGCACTTCATCAATGATTAAGTCCTGTGACTGTCGATTCATCCATAGCTCGCCGAGAGAGAGCGTCGACAAGCTCAATTGAAGAATACTTGTGTATGAAGTGATACGATGTATGATTTCCGTCAGACGCTCTCTTTTTAACGATTTCTGGATACTAAGCCCGACTTTCTGGATAGGGGTCGTCTCATCTTTTAGATCTGGAAGTTCCTTCTTCAAATCCTCAAGCGCGTTTTTGCACGATTGAAGGATACGATATATCCGGTCGTGATGTCTATACTCGAATGATAGCTGCTGCGGCCGCTTGGAAAACATGTTATCAATATCGTGCAATGCGTCTTTCAGGTTACACAGTTCATAATGGAGTTTATGGATCCAGTCTGCTATATTCTTGGTCTGTTCAACGAACCCAGCTATGCACTTTATAAGGGAGCCTGCGAAAGCGGCAACTTGTAGGGCCGAAGCAGCTATTGAAAATGGCTCCATAGCTGCAGCTGGAATATCAGGTTCGACGCTTGACTTCAATACTGTTGTTGCGTTTGAATGGTGCTGGATGGAATTTAGCCATAAGAAGAGGGCTTCTCCGCATGTAGCGTCATAATGCCGAAAACGATGCTGAGGCTTGTATCGCGAAGCTTCAGTGCGAATGGGGTCAAGCCAGAGCGTAAAGGCATCGAGATTGACAAGGACCTATCTATTCATATAGGTCACGCGCAGAAGCGAACGCGTATGCAGGCCCCTTTGCCACTAGATGCATTCTACATGAACTATTCCTAGACTATACAGCCCTCGGAGGAGTGCAAGTTTAGAGGGTGTCATATCGGTGAGCGAAGGATCTTAGGGGCTGAGCTCCTTGCATAATACTGCATCATGCCTCACTTAGACCATGCTACCTAGTCAGGCAGGCGTTGCAATTTGTTTGTTGCTTGTTGTATTTAAAATTAACAATGTGATAAGGCTATCCGCATAACAGAGCCAGGCTGATTAGGAAGACCGACAGATATTTCAGGTATTAATACAATTTCCTAGGGAACATTATACGTTACAGGATCGTCCATTCAGGTAAGAGAAATACTCGTCTTTTCTATGTTCTTGCGGAATGTCATACCAGTCACGTTACAGATGCAGGAGGCCTATATGAAAGTAATGCGGCCACCCCCCCAAGATACTGTTCACAGCCTCGCCCATGGCGCCCAATACGTCATCAAGCAAATATGCATTAAGAACCAAGGATAGTTAAGCACAGATAGTAACGTCGCTCTCGTCACATTACGAAAAGGCAGTAAACTCATTCTAGTCCTCAAGCCTCCTTACCAATTCTGCTGAAGGCCATCAATTCGCTTCGCCGCTCTAACCTCAGTTTAATAGTATTTGAGTCCCGTACTGAACCTAGTTGTATCAATAACGTTCAGTGTCCTCTACTTGACGGCCTCGTTATAAATTTGGACGGTCACTATGATAGATAAGCGAGGCTCTTCTGTGAGTCACGCTGCACATATCCGCGAGTCTAATGTCACCCCTGGCATCGAGCTAGGCATCGAGCTAGGCATTAGAGCATCCAGCGTGTCAACAGCTCGAGACCCGTACCAAAACCAAGGGCACCGAAGACGCAACAGCTATCAAGCAGTTATCGAAAGCCCATTAGGTGTGTTCTCAGGCTTCTGCTATAACCGTATCATTCTTGCTCATATTTGTCAGCTCGCCTCACGGATGAGGAACTCGAAGGAGACATCCGCGAATTTCACCGACAATTCCTCCCATCTATCGACGTGCAGCAGCTGTTGAGAGCTGTCCAGGTAGCGAAGGATATCAGAATCTACGATGCGGTTGCACGATCCGATGACCCCCATGCAGGCAAGGATCTGCCAGTACAGTTAACGGCGAAGGAGAAGATGGCCCTGAGGAAAGAAAAGGACTCGCTACCCTCCGAACCCACGATGCTAATCGTTATTCTCACCGTATCGCTTGCGGCGTTCCTCCAAGGATTCGTCCAGTCCTCCATCAACGGAGCGTCCCTTTATGCAGGAGAGTTTGGGCTTGACATCGTGAAGTCTTCTGGGGAAATGGGAGACTCGCCCCCCAAACCTACACTAAATGGCTGGAAGCTTGGTGCCGTCAACGCCTCGACGTTTATATTCGCCGCGCTAGTAGGTTGCCCGCTCGCCTTACCCATCAACGATCTTGTTGGTCGGCGAGGTGCAATGGCAACTGCCGCGTGTTTGATATTTGCTAGCTCGCTGGGCGCTGCCGCCTGCAGCAACTGGAAGCAGTTGTTCGGGGTCCGTATCTTCAACGGAATAGGTCAGTCCAAGATCGGGACATCCCTTCCAGTCCGAGCTTTTTATCCTGTTAGCTGACGATCGAACGGAAGGTATGGGTATCAAGGCAGTCAGCACGCCCATACTGGCTTCTGAAACTGCGGTTGGATATTGGCGAGGCACATCAATTCTTGCCTGGCAGCTCTGGTGAGACCATGTATCTCAGTTTGAGAGAGCGCATTAACACTAGTAGGGTCGCCTTTGGTATCGCCGTAGGCTTCGCATTCAACCTATTTTTCTGGACTGCCAGAGACCACCAGACGATTAAACAGCTAATTCTAGGAGCCCCATTCGTGCCAGCGATCTTTCTTCTAGTTGGCCTCTATTTTTGCCCCGAAAGCCCTCGATACTATATGCGACAACAGAGTGCCCATTTCAATCCCGAGAAGGCGTATGCTATTCTCGTCAGGCTAAGAGGCAGCGAGGTAATTAATCCAGTAGCCTCGATGAGGATGTTGGGGGTTATTGTGTTAACAAGTGCTCTCCAGTTCCAAGCTCTCCGAGATATCTATCTAATCTACAAATCTGTCCAACATGAAGAACGATCTATTCAGTCGCATGTGGAAATCCAAAACAGCGGCGTGCCTCGAGGACTCGTCGCGCATATTAGGGCTTATGTGACTCAGTACAAGCAGCTATTCACCCAAAGACGACTCAGAAATGCGCTGGCGAGCAGCTCGATAGTTGCCTTGGCCCAACAACTCTGTGGGAGTAAGTTTATTTACTAATAGAGAAATACCTTAAGAGCTTCTAGGGCAGTTGGACCCCGGCCCTGTCGCAGACATTCTAACAGCCTCATAGTAAATGTCTTTGCTTTCTATTCTGGTAAGAGCCAAATCACAGCTGATGCTTGGATTAATATCGATTTGGGAGCTCGTGGGTTCAAGGCAGTCGTTTGTTGAGCTCCTGGGGTTGACTGAGTATCGCTCTGCTTGTCCCACAGGATGCTACGTTGATCTTCTCCTGTCTTCGTTGTTGAATCGTTCCTTTACTTACATAGCCTAGGACCTCTATTCAATGGACTGCTACGTGATCACAGCGGTGAATTGAGACCTATGCTCTACAGCTTCGGATACGGTACGTCACACTCAAAATAGCCATGCAACTCTAGATAGCCGCCATGCTTACCAAACTAGGCGCCGTCAACTTCCTTTTTGGCCTTCCAGCTATTAGGACCATTGACACTCTCGGCCGTCGCAAATGGCTTGTGCTAACATTGCCTCTTATGTGCCTCTTCATGACTGCGGCGGCGCTGTCAACTCTAATCCCCTACGGAACCGATGCTCGGACTGGTGTCGTCGCGCTCTTCGTCTTCCGTCAGTCATATTCCTATTGAAACATGTCTAGAATGCGAGCTAACTATTGTCTAATTCTCGTAGTGTTCGCTGCTGCATATTCCCCAGGGCTAGGTAAACAAGGATATCAGGGTGAGCGCCAGCAGTGTACTGACTTTAACTAGGTCCCATTCCTTTCACTCTGGCATCTGAAAGGTTACTCGCCAGCTACCCTGTTTAGCCCCTAAAACGCATGTACTAATCGATGCATAGCTTTCCGTTATCACACCGAGAAGCGGTGAGTCGCTAATGGGAATACTCAGAATCGATGTGCTCCTCTAATGACTAACTCTTTGGACTAGGGATGCGCTTTCGCTGTTGCGACGAATCTCCTTTTCGCTGGACTTCTATCAATTTTCTTCCCAAGGTCACGTTTCCTATCAAATACCCTATGATATAACACACACTAACAGCCGACGCAGTATCTACGCTAGGCTAAATGATGGCGGGACACTGGGTCTCTTCGCAGGCCTCAATCTGGTCGCCTTCGCCCTCGTTTTTCTGCTCGTCGAGGAGACTAAACGCCGATCGCTCGAGGATCTGAACGCCATCTTCGCCGTCAGAAAAACCAGGTTCATTCGGTATCAGGTCATGCAGTATCTCCCCTGGTTCTTCTGACGCTATTTTTTCAGACGGGACGTTCCCAGGCCGGAATTGTATCTCGATCTCATCTGGGGTAATTACGACAACTCTGTTGACCATGACCAAGGCGGTGAGGCAGTTGAAACTGTTGGCTATGGCAAGTCGAACAAGGATGATGGTGACATTGGGGGTGGGCAGGGCCTGTTCAATGCAGCTTCGCCATTTGCTCGCAATGCTGACATGGATGTGAGGAGAACAAGTTGTGAGGATGATGACCATTGGTGAGGGTTAGGCTTTACTAGTAGAAGACGGTAGCCTGTCCCGACCCCCCTTGAATTGGCCTTTGTGAACTAATAATTTGGTACTCGCACGTACTATAAGTAAGTAGGTATTGTGAATTCGTGATCCATTTCGTTCCATATTTACCAGCTACTGTCTCTTTCCATTATATTTTTATGATGTGCTCGCTTCTATTCTATCACAAAAATAATTGAAAGGAACGATTTTAATATTAGATCATCAGTCAGCTTTCAGCGGCAACGTCGCTCGCTCATTGCTTCGCTTAACCCCCGTCCCCTCGCATTAATCGTAACGCCCATATCAAAAGGGCCAAGCGTAGGATTCTTACGTGTACGTAACGGAGTGGAGGTTGCCCCGAGGGCTTGTAGTAAGTGGCGCTGTGGCTTTGTGGCTTAGGAAGAGGATGTGAGCGTGCAGATACGGATAGATACGGATGCGATGAGATGGCGGTTGAATAACACGCCGAGGCCACTATTACAAGCTCTTTGTGCGAAAGTGCTAGCCATACTAGTATTGTGCCGCATCCCATTCTAACATGAACCGTCGGCACAACTCCGACAACCTCCCCGTCAAGCTATTTAGGATGTGTGTAAAATTAGCGTGAAGAGTGTTGAAGCTATTCCCGACATCATAGTCGCTCCATTGCCTATAAGAGGCTGTCATGGCGTCTCAGTTAGTAAGTGAAGTAGACAGCATAGACAGCATAACAACATAAAGACACACACAGTCCTTATTGACCAAATGATTAATTGAATAATTGATTAATACTACTCACTCTGCAACGAATTCCTCAGCTCTTTCTCATCCAAAATGGCTATTCCCATCCGTAAAGTCATTATTTCCGAGTTTGGCGACGTCTCCAAGGTCAACGTCGAGCAATCAAGCATCGACCTGCCGAAGCCGGGCGAGGTCCAGGTCGCGCCAATCTTCTCTGGCTTCTCTGGCGGCGACGTCAATATGCGGCGAGGAACGTACCCAATGCAGAAGAAAGCTCCGCTTACCCCGGGCTACTGCCTTGCCGGACGAGCCAAGACGAACGGAGCCCGTGTCAAGGTCGGTGACATGGTGGCTTGTCTGACGGTGTACGACGCTCAGGCAGAGCTCATCAACCTGCCAGAAAAACACCTCATCCCAGTACCCGACGGCGTCAGCCCAGAAGCAGCGACAGCCATCATGCTCGACTGGGCAACAGCATTCGGCCTAGTCGACAGGGCCAGGGTAACGAAAGGCCAGCGCGTCTTCATCCACGGGGTCAGCGGCGCCGTCGGCTACGCGACGATGAAGCTGTGCCAGCTCCACGGCGCCGAGATCTACGGCACGGCCTCGGAGCGGAACCACAATGCTCTCCGGGAGCAAGGCGCCATCCCCTTCGTCTACACCGACAAGAACTGGATGAAGGCGATGCAGGAGCTCGGGGGCGCGCACGCCGTCTTCGACGCCCTAGGCGATCAGAGCTGGGAGGAGTCGTACTCGATCCTGCCGCCCTGCAGCGGCGGCAACGAGACGGGCATCCTCGTGGCCTACGGCCAGAACCAGCAGGCGCTCGACGACGCCAAGCCCTCCGGGAACGCCGTCGTCCCCGTGACGAAGCTCCTGATGAAGAACGCCAAGGTGTTCTCGAACCGGCGGACGGCTTTCTACTACATCTCGCGGGACCAAGCGTCGTACGCGCCCACCATCGAAGTGCTGTTCGGGATGGTGAAGGATGGAAAGATAGACGTTGTCATCAAGAACATCTGGGACATGGAGGATATCCAGACGGCTCATCAGAGCTGGGCGACGGGCGTCGGATTCGGTTCTAACCTGATTCGGGTCGCCAAGGAGGAGAAGAAGTAGAGGCTCGAATGCCCTCCCTAGTTCGTAACGTGTAATGGTCTTGTTATTTATTTACTTTATAGTTATAGACGCTAGTATGATATTTCTCAACTGTACTATTTGACACTATTAACAATGTGGAGTTTGAACGATTCAAACAGTTTGCGAGAGGCTACACCAAGCTCCTGAGTAGATATATGTCTTCGTCTGCTATACGTGCCGCAGCTGTATCCCGCTTCCTGCCGATTTTCCTAGATCTGTAACTTATCCTCAAAATTCTTCGAGTCGATACTATCATCGCCCTTCTACGTACATTTCCTGGAACTGCGGTATTCTTCTGTGCTTATCTAGAATTCACTTTCTACAGTCTGTAGTTTTCAAACTAGTATTTATACATACGAACGTCATCACTTGCCGTGGTGGGAAGCGCTGTACAGAAAGCTGTATGAACAAGTAGCAGCAATACTCGCAGTGGTCATATTGCTCATATCTAAGTTCATACACAAGAGTGCGTCCTAAGACTATGAACGTAGCCGTCGACGAATTTCAATGTCTAAAAGTATCTATGTACTCATTCACCCTTGTAAATGCGTATTTCAAGCAACAATGTACCAACCCAAAAAGACTTGTATGATCACGTATTATCGCCAAATCATGAGTTATGCCTGTTGATGCAAGACCTATGACCTATGCCAATGCTCCAGAAAAATGATGAATCCAACAATATGCGCCCGCTAGTAAAAGTAACCTTCTCAGTAAACGCCGTCCATCATCTCATTGAGGATATCTCTCGAGACAGGATTATTCCGTAGAAGCACCTTGCCAGTAACATTTCCCCTTTTGACACCTGGTCTTTGATTTTCTTTCCCAGCAAAGATCTGACCCCTCTTCATGACACCGCCAACGGGAGCCACTTTCCTCAGGCTTTTCCTTGGACTCTTCTTTGATGGGGAGGGCAGGCCGCCCGGTGCACCCGTTGCAGTGAACTGTGTTGCGCCGTCTTCAAAGAAGTGACTTTCTAGCGCATCTCGAGGCAGGTCGTACACCCACTCACGATCTTCCATCAGCCGGATAAACTTGCTAAGCATTTCCTGTTCTCCGCTTCCCTTCAGCGTGTCGCGGCTCCCAACTACGAGAAGCTTCGTCTTGGCGCGCGTAAACGCGACATTGATCCGGCGCCAGTCTTTTAGAAGGTCGCCTATGCTACATGCCTCGTTACTTCGGACTAGACTGAGTACTACAACTTCTTTATCTCTTCCCTGGAAGCGATCGGCCGTGTGTAGCTCAATACTATTCCCAAATCCACGGAGACCGTGTTTTAATAGAGAGAGCTGTGAGCGGTAGTGCGTCATAACGCCGATTTCATTGGCTGGCACGCCAACAGCGAGGAGAGAATCGACGAGCTGGACAACTACGCGGGATTCGGTTGGATTGACGATACGATTACCTTTAGCCTCTTCCCGTGGTGAGGGTAAATAGTCCGTATTGATGAATCGGACACGCGCGTTGGGGTCAAGCAGGTGATGCAGCCAACAATGATCGTTGCTCCAACTAACACAGAACGACCTTGGCGTGCCTGGCCGCATGATTGTGTTGGCGTCGTAATGTTTTTGTCGCAAGCGGCTTATATTAGGAATCATTAGCTTCTGATGGCGTAGTGCTTCAGTACCACACTTCAGTCGACCGTTGTAGATAAGAGTGTTGCTGAGTGTCATAACATCTTCACACATCCGATACTGATGTTCGAGGTTGACAACCGAGTCAGGATGTGTATCCGAGAGCAATTTGAAGAGACTAATGTCAAGCCCTCCCTCTCGGGCTTCCTCGTTTTGAACAAGTGGTGGAAGTTGATTATGGTCTCCCACCAACACGAAGGTCCGCGCCAGCCGTATTGGCCCTAGGCAAATAGGGAGGGTGATCTGTGACGCTTCATCCACAATGCAGTAGTCAAACGTACGCTCATTGAAGACAGGATGGCTTACGCCCAAACAGGTGGTTGCTACGACTGGAGTGTCGTGCCAAGCATGCCGGATCTCCTCGAAGCTGCTCATCGGCTGATTAGCTAGAATGGTAAACTCCTGAACCTCGGGGTGAACTTTCGCTGGTGCTCCAAGACGAAGGATAGGGAACTGATCGGTCTTCAGTTTCAACAAGATGTTGTCCACGGCAGAGTGAGTGTACGAAGTTAAGAGCACGCTCTTCCCCTGACTAACCAGCGCGCGGATGATATGGGCAATTGTTGTCGTCTTGCCCGTCCCTGGCATACCGAGCACAAGAGCATAATCCTGGGCGCTCATGACTTTCTGGATGGCTCGTCTTTGGTCCACATTAAGACTTGCCTGTTCCGCCATCGAGTATTGTGTTGTGGCCGCTTTCAATCGAGGAGGAGCGAGGTCAACCACTAACCGCCTAATTTCTTTCGAGCCAAACACGCCGTCTGCCATTACCTGAACTAGGTTGTTTCGCACTGTCGCCATGCCGTTACTGAACTCGTCTTTATCTAGGCGGTATCGCACAGGTGCCTCTTTGATTTTTCCTTGCGACTGAGCAGGCGTTGCGCCTTCTGGGACAACTTCCATGATGCTAGCAAACACTTGATTGGTATTCTCGTCGAATCTAGGACGTCGAATACGCGCGTTGTGAAGTCGACGGTCGACAGCGACGGAAATCCTTTGTTTTCGAACTGAAGTGACGTACCCGAGGGCTAGTGCGAAATGGCCTGTTTCGTCCGAGACCACGATCGGTTCCCCTACTGTCAGCTGAGAGTCGAGGAAGGAAAAAGAAGAAGTGGCAGCCTCTTTAACAAATGTATAACGGTATCGATTGATCTTTGGGCTGTCGACGTCTTCATATGCGGAGCCTTCTTCGATAATGACGTTGGCAAAGCAACGCCCAACCTTTTCACGTTCTGTGCTGACCATAGTCCAGAGCTCGCGTCGTAGCTTCTGGCCTTCTTTCTCTTCTTTTGTCAATAAATTTTCCCATTTCAAAAAGAAATCTCTGTGCGCCGGGGTTAGATGTTGGACCACTTCTTCAAATTTGCCCTTTACGCCGCTTGTTTCGGCATTACCATCATCGGCAAGCTTATGATAAATGAAGCATGATACTTTGGCATAGCACTGGCCACAAGTGTTCGCACTCTTCTTCATTGGTGGAAGGTGTACGCTCCGCTCCCTCACATAGCACGCCAGCTGGTTGCGCTGCATTATCATATGCCGAAGCTCAGTGCGGATTGTTGGAATCCGGTATGTCTGGGAGGTCTCCATGTAATATAAGATTCCATAAACGATCTCAATATCATATCGGTCTGACAACAGAAGATTATATAGTGCGGTTTGTGCCATGTGGTTCGGTGTCGCATTTTTGCCCGTCTTCAGCTCAAAGGGCACGGTGAGGGTCCGTCTCTGGGAACCCTCTTTCATGGTGACTTGAACTGTTGCATCAATATTTCCTTTCATTCCGTACATCGGAGACCACACGTGCTCTTCGACATCAAGCAGCTTAGTAACACTCATATTCGCCTTGTCTCCATTTCGACCCTGGACTATGGCATCAGGCTATCAATTAGTTAGCGAAGGGAACTCGGCCAACGCATCAAATAATCTCAAGTGACGAACCTTAGGAAAAGCAGAGACGAATGCTTTCGCCCACGTTCTCAGCTCTGGCATCTTGGACCTGAGATGATCACGCGCATCATTGACAGCAACTTTGATGGTATACAGATCTTCTACATGCTTCTCGGTAATTTTGCAGATGACCGCATCCAAAAATTCAGTGCTCCAATTGTTTGCCAATAATGCTTCTTGGAAAATTTCGTGGAGCAGGGTTCCATAAACGAGGGGTGGTGTCTTGTCACTAGTTGCCTTCACACGGTCTTGGAGAACAGATCTCCGCATGCAGGTGAAACTATCGGCAATAACTGTGGCTGATATCAGCTGGTCTGGGTGCAAGATTAGAATGTTTTGCAAGTTGTCTATGATGCATTGCCCGGAAGGCTGAAAATCGCCAATAATGTGAATATATGACTTAGGACTGGCTGGTGTTTCAACCCAGTCTTCTCGGAGGCGCACCGTCTTTATTGTCTTGGCTCTGTCGACTTCGACCAATAACATCTCCATAAATTGTCAGCAACAAGCGAATCAGCTATCTTCGGATGCTTACCTTCTCTGGCAGTTCTCTCCCCTGAGTGTCTATATACTGGCTGTCTAGCACCTGGGTGACAAGATAACGCTGAATCGTCTTAGGTTTTTGAGATGGCTACTAACCGTGTTAGTGAACATATGGCGCACCATTGCGGATATGACTTACGTACAGACGGTACTGATCCATTGGGCTGCTTGGCTGATTGCGTAGCAGCTATTTCGGCAGCTTCGAAATCGAAATCACCACCGAAGTCATCGCCATACATGTCCTCTGCTAATTCGTCAAAAGCAGGCCCTTGGGAGACCGCGTTCGCAGGACCAGGGGCCTGAGATGTACTGGTACGCTGGCCGGTGTCACAAGCAGAATCGATCTGCGATAACAAATCCCCAGCATCGGCAAATAGATCATCGTCTAGGTCGGCAAATTCATCTACTGTTTTGTTTGAAATTTGAGCGGCGATATTTGGGTCTGCGATAATTCGCTTCGCAACGGGTGTTCGTGGTTGCGGGATAGGTGATTTTCGTGGCAGTGCAGAACCGACATCAACGTCTAAACTCATCAGTGTATCGTCATCGAAATCGTCATCCCCGTAATCGGACGAAGTATCTCGCGCACTGGCGTCCTTCGACACACGGACAGGCCCTGGCTCCTGGGGAAGTGAGGGCTTGGAAGGAGACAGGCGCCGCGTTGGCGACCCAGAGAGACGGTCGGCAGGGTTGTAGTGTCTCTTTCGAGGTGACGGCGATTTCAGAACATCTAGCTGCGTCTGGACAGCTTTGGACCGGTTGAGCTCGCCTGTCACACTCTTCAGCAAGGCATTGACCATTGAGGACTTTGAATTGTGTCTTGGGCTCTCTTCAATAGCAACGCTCATGGCCGGGGTTGTCTCGCTGCGTTCGATGCGGCGACGCTTCGGCCAATTGGCTCCGCAGCTAATCGCTCTCCTTAACCCGGCTTCGCCACGACCCGTACCAACGCCCGTGAACCGGGGGGGTTGGGGAGAAGAAGAGACCATGATCTGGGCCAAGGCCGGATTGGCTGCTCCCAGAGGCGTGGCGGCGGCAGAACCGCTTAGAGAGAAGCGGTCCCAGAGCTCGATAGCGGGATCTGCGCGCGGCGACTTGAGAGCGGCTGACAGCTGTTTAACGTTGACGGCGGGCGTCACGGTGCGGGAGGCTGCGGCAGCGGGCGACGACAGGGGCGAAGAGCTGCGTGCTCTCTTGGACCCCCGTTTCCGCGGCATCGGCGACACCCCGTACATGGGCTTCTGCTTCGTGTCCCACTCGATCTTCTCCTGCGGACTACCGTCTTCATCCTCGCCGGCGACGTCCGACGAGTCGCCGATTAGGTCCTGCCAGGCGAGGCGGTTCACGGGGGTGCTTAGGTGCTTCATGGGAGCCGAGGGTAGATTGGCTGGGCTGTCGTTCTCGTCGACGACGAGCTCTCGCTTGGCAGGCTCGGCGGCGGCTCCGTGGGCGTCTGCTGGAGGGTGGAAGCTGAAAGCATTGAGTTTGTGCTTGGTGGCGTCGGCAACGCGTTCGAGGGGCTGCGGACGAGCATTCGACACAGCGGAATGGCTTCTGGATTTGTGTTGCCAACGCTGACGAGTCTGTGTTGTCGACGTATTCACGCCAATTGGTCAGAAGGGATCGAATCACATGAAGCATAGACTTCTCACTCACCTTGAGAGAACCGTTCTGTTCCGAAAAAGACTTCTGGAGGGGCATGACGGCTTGCTGCTTCTTCTCTATACGAACCACCGACCGACCAGCTGGACCATTTCTCAATCAACCACAAAACCAAGCACGAAAACGTGTTAGGTAGATATACATTTACGCGGGTGTACACGGTAATCGAACACAGGGAAACAGAGGTTTGTGATTGTTGCTGAATGGTGTATTGTGTTCTGCGAGAAGGACTAAGTTGGTAGGTGATATCAATCAATCAATTCATTTAGGCCCTTATCTAAAGTGCGGGTTACATTGACCATTGACGCGCTCTTGACCGCGTCGCGACCTGCTACTGGATCGTGGCATCCCGAAAGTCAATAAAACGCGCTAAGCCACAGACAGACGCACATAGACCCGTGGGTCATTACCTAATTAGGCTAGGTGCTTAGGTATATGAGGCTTGACACCAGACAGCCACAGATGCTCGGTGGGGCATACCCAATGACCTCATGGGGGTGGCCCAAGCTCCTAGCTCCTAGGCTCAGACCAGCCAGCTCATAGGCTAATATAGCGAGGCGGTCTTACCATGAGAAGTTACATATCAACCTCCCACCCATTGCTCAATCTCACTTCGTGACAACCATCAACACGATCTGTCTGTCACTTATGTCATTTTTGAATCTATGAATTTGTGATGAGAAGAAAACCAAGCAGTTAGAAAGAGAGAGAGAGAGAGAGCAAGATGCCTAATTCTCCAGAAAATTCTAACAAACTATTTGGAGAGGGCGACAATGACGACAATGCCCCTACTCACCACCGGCCATGGCCCTACCTCAACGCTTTTCAGCAGGGCCGCTTTGAGAGGAAGTTCATCGCAGACGGAGAGACCATCAACTTCGACGCCCTGCCGAAGATCCAGTGGTGGATGTCGTGCTTCGGCAACATCGAGATGTTCCGTGTCTTGGCTGTGCTCCAGAAGGTCGAGCTCTACTCGTCGTCAGCTCAACGCCCGTTGACGGCGACCGAGGCCAACGCCATCGGCGAGCACACCGTCCGCGCCAATCGATGGTTCGCTTGGTCACAGCCCGTGACTTATGCCATCGCCATGTCCATCGCCTTCGCCAAGAGGCGCACCTTCTCGTTTCCCTTCTACGTGCCCAAGATGAAGAAGTTTAATCCTAATTTCTTCCCTACCAAGAAATACCACTTCCTAAAAGACCGCGCCGCTACTGCTATGTGGCATACTCTGCGTGTCGCCGCCTATGCGTCTTTCGCTTGGGTCCCGAGTATGCTCTTCTTCGGCCTTGGTGGCATGAATTCCTTTCATGTGCATGCGCTAAATGATCCGCGACTTACTAGCTTGAACCAAGGATTGCAAAGGATCCAGCAAGAAGAACGCCAAAATGCCCAGCAGCAACACCAACTAAGGCGCCGACCCGGTGTTCCGAGTCCTGCTGGGACTGTTCATCCACAGAAGTCACAGCCAGCCGGCGATGGAGCGTCCGGGGACGGGTTCACACCTCAAGTTTATGGGAGCACCGACTATTCTTCTCAGCCAACCGGCGCTTTTGAAAGGTCTGGTGCAGTCACCGAGACCTCTCCAGCTACGCAGCCAAACTGGGCTCAAAGTTCGCAGCTTAGGAGCGACAATAAAGATGGCCTCTTCGATGATGATGATGATGATGATGATGCTTCACCAGTAGCGCCCTCGCTTAGGGGGCAAAAGGTAGACCAAGGGCAGTCGAGCTCGTCTGGCTCGGCTTGGGACCGTTTAAGGCAACAAGCACGATCAGGTAACCCTAACTGGGAGAAGGGTGATTCGTCTGGCCAGGAACGAGGATGGGCACAACTAAGGCAAGATAAAACACAAGACTCCCGCGATTCCAATCCTAAGACCGATAGCTACTTCTACTCATCTAATGATGAGGAGAGAGAGAGGCGCAATTACGGGAAGGAGCAAGCCCAAAAAGAGTTCGACGCCCTACTGGAAGCCGAAAGGCGCGGCGGTGATAGCAGTGCCAGTGGCTGGCGAAAATGAATGCGGATGTTTGAAGTGAATTTGAGCATCAGGAAGGGTCGTTCGATGTTCAAATCCCTGTACAACATATCAAGCCGCATTGTATAATAAGAAGGTTCTGTAAGTTGCCTCTCTGCTTAGCATCCGGACTATCAGCAACGAACTCATGGTATTCCATATTCTAGCTATCTCCTAGGTAACATTACGTGCGTATATCTTAATCTAATACGTGGGAGGGAAGAGGAAAGGTAAACATGGGCACAGACCAAGCTCTATCTATTCACATTACGACTCCTTCATCCACTGCTTTCCACTCCACAAGCTTCCGGTTGTCCACAGCCAGTAATCACGCCCCTTAATCAGCCACACGAGGAAACTGGGGAACTTGATTCCCATTGCGGCACCAACCCCCTTACTCTTCCCGATGGGCACAAGCTGCGTCTCACGGGTGTCCTCTTTGAATATTCTGTCCTCGCCCGCAGATTTGCCAGCTCCTAGGAGCAAATCGCGTTTAATATTGGCGCAGAGCACGGGTACCATGGACATGATATTATGTATAGCAGGACGAGCAGCCGCAGACGCGTCTCCGATAGCATAGACTCTTTCTCCAGCTCCCACGACGCGCAGGGTCGAGGCATCGGTGTCAACCTGCCCATCTTGACATCGCAAACTGTCCGAGACGAAGCCCGTGTTGGGCGTGGCACCCGTTGCAGGAATGTAGAGATCGGCCACCAGTGTCTCTCCGTTATCCAACGTCAGCGTTGTTTTTGCTGCAACATTTTCCACGCCAGCTGCAGCAGGGAGAGCGGTTACCACACGCGTATTATGCACAATACGCACCCCAACCTTGGCTAAGTAAGCCTCGGCCGTTTTTGCGATGTCTGGCCGTAGGTACGTCAGGATTCGCGAGCCACCGCTGAGAAGGGTGATTTGCACCTTGGGGTTTGCCAAGGTCGAGTTCAGCCAGCCCGCCCGCCCGTTTAAGTGCTCCCCGAGTTCGCCCGCCACCTCGACGCCAGATGCACCACCTCCTGCAACCGCAATATGCTTGGCCTTTGGTAGGGCCTCGCGGAACGCGCTCCAGCTTGACTTGAGTATCGTCTCATCACGAGTGAATCCAAGAAGCGGCGATAGTGTAGAAGATCCGGTAGCGATGATGAGCGCATGATATGCGATATTCCGCTCAGCGTTGCTACTGCTTTTGCCGCCTTTAGCTAAAAGAACCGAGACAGTTCGGTTCTCATGGTCTAAAGCCGTCGCCGTTCCCTGCTCGAAGACGAAGCTACCAGGAGGGTATTGCGAGAAGTTCCCCGGTGTGCTCACAAAGAGCTTGTCTTGCGGGAACATATCATCAGAAATGAGGGCGCGCGGAGTAGCCGGCCGGCATAATACCTGTGAAGATGTGCTGACTAGGACCACCTGATATGATTTCGAGTCTGGGAGCTTCGGTACAACATGTTTAAGGAGGTAGTGGGCCGTCGATACGCCACCATAAGAGCCGCCCAGGATGACGATTTTCTTTTTATCATCCGCACTTGACATCTTCAAGTCCGATTCTTAAGGTAGTAAATAGATAGAACAAAGCGTCCGTATCAACAACCACATTGGAGAGAGAGAAATAAGAGAGTTCACAACGATACTCTCAGCTGCCGATACAAGCAATGCGCGAACACATCCATCATTATTTATATATAAAATCCATATTCGAGGGCGTAATTTCAACCAGCCGTACGGACGGACCAACTGCCCTTGTTTATGTGTCGAGTAGCATTTCGAGCTTGTCTGAATACGCGTGCATCGGCCGAAGTCTCGGACGAATCCCTCCCTACCAGCATCATGTCTCATTCAGCTTGCCGCGGCGCAGAATTCTTGAATTGAGTTTCGTATTGTGCTTATATAGCCAATCATGCCGGTTGTTAAAATACGTTCACCACACAGGCTCGGAGTGATTTATCGGCACTTGGGAGTTAAGTGGAAGTTGCCAAGGCTAGGTAAGGACTTGGAAGTATCAGGGTCGAGATGTTAGCTTAGGCATGCTCGCATAGTAAGACTGAGTAAACCCAACAAATTCACCATTTATTCTTAAGGAGCTTCTCCCCCCCAATTCAACAATGAAACGGAAACTTTGATACTGACCCTCCTAACTTGCCTAGCTGTTCGAGCGTAGTCCACATCGCTAGTTTAAACTCGGGCAAATCCTGTCGTTCTCTCTAGACTCTCATCGTCTCAGCGATACCGGCGTAACTACCACAATACTTCCTAATTCTTCCGATACATTTCTAGCACACTATCTCTTCTTCTCATCCCCATACCCGGTCTTTTGGCTTACAACTTACGCCTAACGCGGATTAAGTAGAGGCATGATGGTGCTACATATTCCGTCAATCGGTCAAGGGTTCTCGGAGTAATTAATCGCCCTAAATTGGATAACGCACAATGATGTACAGTGCCTGTCCGTGGATATGGGACATCTCAAAGTGGTCCCATCCCAGCGTCCTGGTTCTGAGACATGACAACTCATGATACACAGAACAGCAGCCTGCCCGTTCTATCACATCCGCCGGCGTCTAACGAAGAAGATGATGACAGCAGTGAGTGAGAAGGGCGTCCTGGTTTAGTCGCCTCCATCTGTGTCTAGACCGTTCATCCCGCGTGTCGACACACGGCAGATGCTGCTACCTACATAATGTATGTACCTAGCCCTCGAGCTGTAAGACGACTTACTCCGTACTGTACACCGCACCGCACCGCGTCCTGCACGGAACTCTCGCTGGGCGGGAAAAACCGGCTGTCTCGTGGGGGGTCCTCGCCTGCATGCGGGCTCAGCAGGAGTACACCGTAAGTAGGTAGTGTGCTTTGGTGATGGGCACGCGATGCGGGGCGATGGCGCCGAGATGGTCCTTACCTACCTAGATAGGTAGTCTGTAGAAAAGTGTCGCATGTCCAATGACGATGATGGGATGACATAATGAGTTACAGCCTCTACTACTGTACTTGGTATACACATACATACTAGATCGGACCCGCTACACATGCGTACGTACCATCATTCACTACTGTAGTCTATCTCACCTTAGACTAGACAGGTCCTGAAACATACATAAGGTATTGGCAATTGCATATAGCCTGATAGGCCCTGGCGAAACTACGAATATCATTTCGTAACAGTATTGAGTATAGTCTCACCTGTACGGACAAATGAGTACAGTAGGTATAACTGACCGAGTCGAAATCTGTCAGCGAAGCTATAACTACCTCTGACACCACGGCCCCTATTGTCTCTCTATCTATCTCTAGGTATCTTATTCTTTCCTATTATTCCACGATTATGTCATGTTTGACCACAGAAACTAGTATAGATAGACATGAGCCAACTTGGATGATCGGTAGAACCCCGCGTGTGCTCTCGCGTAGCCGAGTCTGGGGATCTTCTGTCACCTTACTCGAGGTTCTCGGTATACCTACTTACGTATAACGTAAACCCCACAGAGCCACTCCCCAAGGGAGAGAGAACCAAAAAAAAAAAAAAAAAAAAAAAAAAGCCCTCGACACATGTGAGACGGTAGTACCCGACGCTCACAAGCCAATTCAATCTGCAATCAGAGCCCCATCGCCGTCACCGTGATTGGTAAAAGGTTTATCCCTAAAGGCCAACTCCTTCGTATGAGCACAAACCTTGACCCCTGCCATGACTCGGCAAGGTTGGGCTCATTACGTTAAATAATTCCCCAGCCTAGCCACATTCCGCCGGCGCGGCTTTTCTATTTGGTAATGGGAGCACAAAACCCGGTCGTCATGGCCTGAGAGTTGCATCAGATTGGCCCGCAACCCGTCTTGCAGGGTGTAAAGTGGTAACCTATCCCCCTCATCCTATTGTCCTCATCGAGTCTAGTTCAATGCCTCATCTCTGGTGTAGGCAGGCAGTCGAGGGCAGTGTACACACGATTATATTACATGCGATTGTACATAGTAGATAATGTGGCATAGATATACGTATGTGGTACTGTAAGTATCTCTCGGGTCATGTGGCTCCTATCATCTTGCGGTGAATGAGCCGACGAACCGCATCATATTATTATTATTATTATTACCGTCATTCCATGTGAGTGCGAGGGAGTGTGTACTACGTATCGACGAACCAGCACCAGCGTTGCATTGTGGCCGGCCGCTGTCGGGCAATTTGTCTTCGGGCTCGCAGCCACAATCAAGTCTCCCCGACGCGCTGCCAAAGCTGGGTGAGCCTCCCGAGGCATGCCATGAGCCATGACCTGCACCAACGTTGTACACGGTACCAAGCCGGCTAGGCGGTAGTGGTCGCGTTAATCAGTCTTACACTAGCTTAGCATTATCAGATTTCGCTAACCCAGCAAGCGTCTCTCTTCCTTATTAGTAGGTAGGTAGGTATTACAATTCGCTTCTTGTCATGCCTTTTCCATGAGAGAGATAAGATTGTCCACCAACGCTATCGGTGGCTCTATGCGCATACTACGTAGTAATTCATGCGTTTAGTCCATATCCGCCCTCGACTGTCTGGTCAATGCCGCCTCCTGGTCCCTGAATCCAGTTTACACGCCTAGATACACCCTCACCTGCAGTCATAGCCAAGAGCTCTAGCTATCTACATACTTATAGCACCTAGTAGTATAGCGGTAAAGGACAATTACTTCCCGAGCCCCTCTCCTGCCGTCGTGTGCGTCCGTTGCGCGTGAAAGAGTCCCTATGAAACCGAATTACCAACCAGATTCCTCTCGTTATCTCTCTACTGTCCACCGTTGTCTGCCCATTTCTCGATCTACCGTTATCCCGCAGAGGGAGCAGCTAACTTCCTTCCCTATCACCGAGACAGCTCTAGCCTGTCTACCTGTTATTGCACGGGCTAGGTTCCGGTCTTACCCCCCCCCCCCCCCCCTTGTTCCTAACACTATAGATCCTGTATCCTTCTTATTATTACGTCGATATCTTTCTTTTTTTTCTTTTTATTAAACCTACCAACCCGCTCCTCTCTCGACACGCCCGCTGGAGTTGCAGCCTCAATGACGAAGACAAGCCTAGCTTATCTAGTGTTAGCCTCCGTTATCACCTAGAGCAATCAGCCTTACGACTTTCATCTCCAAATTGATACCGGTGCCCAGGTTATTCTGGGATCTAGTGCCGGTCCATTTGACCTGCAGCTGTGGCTGCGGACGTACCAAAGCATCCAGGGTGCCTGCAGAGAACCTCAATCAGGTGTGCCAGATACCAACCAGACTCTTCAAGGGACCCCCAACAACACATTGTGATAACGTCACGCGCGCTCCCGCGCTGTTGGTCTACCCAAATACCTATCTCCGCCTTTCAATCGTCAGGGCCAAGTCAGGGCCAAGTTAGGGCCAAGTCAGGGGGGGTGGGAATCCAAATACCTTCTTTCCGCTAGCCACTCAGCTGCTTGTCAGCCTGTAGATATCTTATCAAATTGTCCATCCACTGGGCTTCTGGAGTTTTGACTAGGCCAGCATTTCCTTTCTACGGTCTGTAGCCTCGAGTAGAGACGGTGGATCGACTTATCTATCTGTAACTCCTCGTGGCTGCTAGGTATTCCACTGGGTTGGCCGACAGCTGCACCGTAAGCAGGTCGATCTTATACCTCGTCTATATCACCCTTATCGGGGGCTTCAGCAAGCAACCCGGCTACCGGTTACCCATTGGGACGGATCGATCTGTCCCTCCCACCCACAACTGTGTTATCGACGACTGGAAACATACGGCCTGGCCCATGATTATTGAGCTCTCGCCACAGACTATGTCTAATCCAGGCATCGTGCCCAGGACGGCTCCCATTGCCATCGCCCCCAAAACTTCACATCAGACTCCTGGGCTGCCGTTCCGGCATAGTCATGCAAGTAGAGAGGACGCATATATGAGTAGTATGGCCGGGCACGACTCGGCTGACTCGGACTCGGCGCTAAGCGGGACGGTGACACCGTGTGAGGCGTGTGCCCTTCGCGGATCCAAGTGTGTTGTAGGGGACGATGAGGAGAAGTGTGTGTCGTGCCAGGCGCGCGGCATCGAGTGCTCTTTATGCCAGAGCCCGCCGCCTCGGAAAAGAAAGCTGGCGCGTGACCTGGCCGACGAGAGCAATGGCCACAGAGGGTAAGGATTCACCGAGTTTTCCCCCCTAGTTGTTGACCCCCATGCCTGCAATGCGTTATGTTATCATGCCGCCGGGCTCTCGCCCCTCGTCCATACCGCACCACCCCGGGAAATCGTGGTTTACTAATACGCCATTGGCTGGAGCAGCTCGCCTGGTCGGTCAGATAACAGACGACTGCGGCAGCACGCGCCCAGTCTGTCCAGCACGACCGCCAGCAATTCTCTGATCGAAGAAATGGCCAACTTTGGAGGGCCAACCCTTCTCAAGCGCACCCTTGGCCTTCAAGAGGACCGGTATAGCCAGTACATCGGCCCGACCACGGATTTCGAGCCTTCCTTGATCAACCTCTCCCCCTTCGACCCGCAGGACGAGAGTCTCCTCGCTCGAGGCGCTCTCCGCAAGGTTAGTGACCATGACACGTTCCTGATGTTGCCCGACGCCGCGACGCCGGGCTATGACCACCAGTTCGACGACGTCGACGACATCGAGCGTGTCGTCGCTCCCCACGGCCGCAAGCTGCTCGACCTCTACTTTGAGGTTGTGCATCCGGCTTTCCCCATTCTTCAAAAGAATGTATTCTATGAGAAGTACGACCGGGATCGCCACGAGTTCTCACCACCCGTCCTGGCCGCCGTGTACCTTCTCGCCGTCAATTGGTGGGACCACTCCGAGGAGCTCGCAAGGTGCCAGCGCCCGAATGTCCGCGACTTGGAGAGGCTGATTAGGTCGTCGCTCGCCGATGCCATGTGGCGGCCCAAGCTCTCCACGATCCAGGCCGGCCTGCTACTCTCGCAACGGCCCGAAGGTGACCAGTGGGCGCCAACGGCCCAGCTCGTGGCCCTCGCCCAGGAACTCGGTCTTCACCTCGACTGCACACATTGGAAGATCCCGCCTTGGGAAAAGGGTCTTCGGAAACGGCTCGCTTGGGCCCTCTATATGCAAGACAAATGGGGTGCACTCGTGCACGGGCGGCCATCCCATATCTTCAGCTCTAACTGGACTGTACAGGCCCTCGCCCCCAACGATTTCTCCGAGGCCGACTGCGACGAGAACGACCAGGAGGGGAAGCAGGAGATTGAACGAGGCCGGTCCCTTTTTGTGCAGATGGTGTACCTGTCCCAAGTACTGGCTGAGATCCTCGAGACCTTTTACACCCTTCAAGCCATGCAGAATGTGACGGCCGCCGGACCACAGGGGACTCACCTCGTTTTATCCTTGGCCAAACCCATCCAGCTCAAGCTGAAGGAATGGTACGCCGCCTTGCCCGCGGCGATCCGTATGGACTCCTCTTTCCTGAGCAGTGCCATTTCTTCCAACCGCCTGTCCAGCATCGGGTATCTTCACCTGGCCTACTTTGCGACCGAGATCACCCTCCACCGTCGTATCATCCGGGCGCTAGCCTCCGACTCGCAGGCCATCGACCCGTATCTTGAGCATATATGTCGCAGCGCCGCCAAGGCCCGTCTGATTTCGGCCATGGATTTCGTCAACCGTCTTACTCCTCAGCACCTTCGTGCGTTCTGGTACTTTGCCTCGAAGACCAATTTCGCCCTCATCGGCACATTTGGCTCCCTTCTCTGGGCGACATCCCCCGGCCGCGAGGAAGCCGACTGGTACCGGCGGAGACTTGGCGAGTATCGATGGACCCTAAGCGTGAGCAGTAAGCCTGGCGAAAGCCATCGGCTCACAGAATTCGCCATGGGCATGCTCGACATTTCGACAGGATTACTCAAGAAGCTCCCGGAGAAACCCGAGCTCAGTCGCACGGGCAGCACGGTCGACTTCAACAACGCAGGCAGACGGCATAGCCTTCTCTCCATGGGCATGAGCAGTTTTACGGGCGACACGTTCAGCGGGATGCATAGCGCCGATATCAGCGCCGCACAGAGTCCCGGGAGCCCAATCGACAGCAGTGAAGACGAGGATTATGAATACGAGACTTTCTCGCCAACCGCCGGGATGGCCTCGATGCGTGATTGAACGGTGTTTTTTTCATAGGCAGACAGGCAAGCAAGCAAGCAAGCAAACTCTTTATTTCTTTTTGTGGTGCGGATATATATAAGCGGAAACGGCCAGGACAAATTGATGAATTGGATGAATTGGATGAAAATGCGACGCGATCACGCCATATCCGCGACATTATGCAATCGAATTGCACAATCACACAGGTGACGATGAGCCAGTATGGAGACGGACGGATAGTTTATGTTCTTCTAGGCTACGGTCACACCAAACTCCCTCTCTTTTCTTCCCTCCCCACCTCCCTCTCGAGTAGTCTTAAGATCGAACCACCGTCCATCTCATCATGTTTTCTCTCTTGGATTACGGATACCCCCTCTTAGAGTGCGTCTGGCGTCATGCTAAGGCATATAAGTTTTTTCATGTGCTCTTTATGGAACCAACATAGGTTGACGATGAAATTCTCATCATAAAATAGACTAATGGCGGGCTATCTGAGAATGCCCTACATTCATACCATCTCTTTTTGCTTTTCTAATTTCTCATCTCATATGAATGTGCTTCCATGGATTCTCAGCTCTGTCTCGCCTATGAGTGAGATCTTAAGCTTCGCCTGTATTCTCATGGCATGCCTCATGCCTAACATTCCTTTTACTCTGGACCGTGATGGGTGTGATTTAGCGCTCAGGTCCAGTCCAGAGTTAATGGTTCACATTCTATCTGTCGGTACACTCATAAAAGACAACGTTAATATGGCAGGACTATCATTGTATTGATTCTTAATTGCAAACACAGGAACTAGCTGAGTCTGCGTTTTTCAAGAAACCCAACAAACTACCGAGGTATACAGAACAACCCACTCCGTCAGTGATGAGAGAATAGAACCGGAGCATCAAACAACCAAGTTCGATGTTTATAAATATGTATGTAAGTAATAAGACAATGCGAATGAGGTTGCTAATACAAATGCCGTCAACCCGCCACACATGCAACAGTACGCGACAGAGGCTAAACACCTAAACGTATATATATACCCACGACATCAATTCAAATGCGTGTATGCAAACAGCCGCTTTTATATGCATTCGGCACATCTACTTTTCCCATCAAAATGACGATGAATCCGAAAAAAAAATCAGATCAAATCATCGATGACGCAGACATTCGAGCAAGCGCCAGCCTGCGAAGTGCTGTTGTACGTGAGGTCGAGCCACTGGACCTGCATCTCGGCAGAGCCGCCGACGGCCATGACGCCGCTCCAGACGCCGCCGTCGCTCCAGACATTCATGAGGACGCTGAGCGGGGCCGTGGGCGTCTGCACCTGGATGGACGCGACCTTCTCGCCGTCGACGTACCAGTCACTCGAGCCCGGCGTCCAGTCGTACCGGTGCTCCTGCCACTGCGTCCAGGGCGTCGCCAGGTCGACGACCGTCGTGGCATCCGTATTCGAGCCTGGCTGGTTCGTGTACTGCACGACGTTTGTGTCCGTCATTGTGCGGATTTCGATATCAGCCTCCCTATTCCAAAAAAAAAGAAAAAAGAAATTAGCCACAGCGTTAGAAATATCCGCGTACATTCAAAACACTTGACAGAACACTTGGGATTCGTTCTTAGGTTCGCGGGGAATAAGAGGCTTTGCCGGTGAAAGAAAGAACATAAGAATAGGTGAATGCCTACTGCACAGATCCGCCTGGTTCCGCGTAAGTGAACAGAGCCGTCACCGCCCCTGGACTTCCCCGTGTCCGAGCCAGCATGCGCACCGTCATGAACTGGTAGTCAGTAGCCAGGGACTCGACCTCAGCCGTAGACTGGTAATCAGACTGCCTCTGTGTGCGGAGCGTCAAGTGTGACGTGTTGCCCGCCTCGTCGTCCTCAGCCGGTGCAATAAGGACGTTATTGAGCGAGTTCACGCGGTACACGCCCTCGCCCGTCGTCTCCCAGTTCTGCAGCGTCCAGGTATCCGTCCACTCCGACGACGAGAAGTACTCGTGCGTGCGGCCGGCCGCGGCGTCCGCCCCTCGTCCCACGATGGGCGCCGGCGTCATGGGGTTGGCGATGTTGCGGAAGTCGAAGAACTTGCGGTTCACAAAGTAAGCGCTCGAGTCGGCCGTCGCCTTGTAGCAGTTGCAGTCTGCTTCGGCGGACGTCAGGGGCCGGCCCTGTGCGATAGCTGCTAGTGACAGCGCCATCGAGGCGGAAAAGAGTGATCGAAATGAAGCCATGGTTTTGTTATCCCCCCGGAATGAAGGTTGAAAGAGAAAAGAATGGAGTAGGAGGGGTAGGAGAAGACGAACTTAAGAAAGCCAGAGTTAAATTAAGGGACAAACAAATAAAGTATGTCTATATACTTATTCCCATTTGCCTGGTACTTCTCTATTGTGTCCAAACAATAGGTGGATTGACTAGCCAGGGTGCTCACGCTCTTACAAAAGACAAAAGCTCGACCATGAGTCCATAATGGATTATATATATTCCAAAATGAAAACAAAACAGTGTAATGAGTATAGACCTTTGCTTGTAAGGGACATGGTGAAGGTTTCCAGATTCCTTCCTATTTTGGTATTAGTCCACGGGTGTTAGTGGTCCAAGAAGAAGATCCCAAGACGTCCATACCCTCTCAAGATTCTCAAAGTAGCAGGTAATTGTTCTTACCAGGGGATGGTTCGGTCATCTGAAAAATGGGGTTAACTCTTCATCCGAAACGTACTATAGTTCCCACTCCCCAGCAAAGCAATCCTCCAATTATTCTTAGGTAAAGCACATTCGTCGGCCGTTAACTCGGCGTCACGAGAGCAAGTTACTAAGCTCTCTCGACGACTTAGATGAAGAAGAGTGTTTGTTGATGATACTGTATAACTCTAACCCCGTAGTTTGGCATGTTGACTAGCCCCTTTTGTGAGGTCTCAAGATTCCAGCGCTGATGTCAGGAATGTCAACCAATTACGGTTGCACGCGGTTCGTTGCAGCGTGAGTCGAAGCCGGAGAGCACTTGGACAACGTGCTTTCGACATTGCGTTGCGGCGAAAACCTAACTATCTACTATATCATGCAAACCAGCCGTGGCTCGTGAATCCTACGGCAATTTTCGTCTGATTCCACCTCTGCCGCTAAATATGGAGCTCCGCTGACACCCGTCATAGCCTCCTCGCCGCTCATACACAGTAGGTTAGGATATATGATGCCTTCATATGGGCTTCCGCTTGGGGAAATAGATCGACAGGATAAGCCCGATTCTTAAGTACAACAACATCTAAAAAACAAAGCCAAGCAACTATAAATCATCATGGGGTGGTATCACAGACAAGTAAGACCACCGCTGGGTCACTCGAATAATCCCATTCACTTCTCGAACTCATACCACACCCCGGCAAGGCCAAGAATCCGGGACACTGGACAATAAGAACAATGAGAGGCGATGTCAACGAACAATCCCTGCAACCCCTAGATCAACGTTACGCCCCTGTCTAACGTTACTTCAACATACTGTATCATTCACGTAAGCGGTCCTAATGCCCGGCGAATTAGGCGCGGCCGATTTCCCCAAGGGTAAGCCACGTGCTGTTTCGGCGATCTACTCACACGTGAATGTCTTAAAATGATACTCCCACAGAGATATCTACTGGCTGACATCGAAACGCATGAGAGAAACTCCTTTTTCGACTACATGCCCAAATGATAGATGAACATATCATAAATCAAGAATGGCTTTATCAACGTTTACTATAACCTCATAGTCTTGTTTTGTCTCATCCCTTAATTCCACAACATCATATCATATCTAGCGAATACACTAAAACCCAGCTCTGTATATACTAGAAAGTTAAGCTACATGTTGACTCGGTAGGCACACTCAGTTGAGATGATACAGCCTTGATTTTAAAAGGCGGTTGATGAGAACATCATAGCCTGTCTCACAATAAGCCAAGAATATAACTATAGGCTCCTCTTCCGCCACGCGGATAGGGCTGGGTTCAATCGAACAACAATAGTAACACTGAAACTAGTATAGTATAGACGAGAAGGGAAGTGGTAATCCCTAGATACCGGCTACGCTGCGTCCAAACTTTATTGCGAATACCGGTCCAGCGTCAAGGGAACGTATGCTTTGAAATCGGAGCATATGTCTCCGTGGAGGGAATTTCAAGCTCAGGAGACCGCATCTATTCTAGCTGAGCGAGCATGATGAAAGATTCTAAGCACCCCTAGTGGTAAGCCATTGCACCATCACCACCGATGTGATAGGTCTAAAATAAGGCCGATACGGGAGAAAACCCGGTAAGTGGGGAGGTTATCGATATCTCGGCGATTGCACAAGAAAGACGGACAGAAAGAATGGAAATGGAAAAGGAAAGGGGGGGGGGGGGGGGGGGGGTGAGAGAAACCGGTCGCGATTAGTATTAAATTACTATTTGTGTTTTTTACCCCCTAGTTCATATTTAAAACCTACGTTAGTCCAGACA
>MU380196.1:0-211774 GCA_022495085.1 Xylaria sp. FL1042 | reverse complement strand
AACTAAATAAATATTTTATTATAATATATTAACTAATAAAAGCGTTAAAAAAATTTTTATTTTAATTAAATAAAAGCTTAAATATTTGCTTATTAGTTAATAAACAAAAATATTATTTTTAAAAAATATTTAAATAAATAATAAAAATATAAATATAAATATAAATATAGCTATAGCTATAATTATAGCTATAAATATAAGCATAAGCTGCGCTTTTTAATTATAATTAATTTTATATTAAATAAAACTTAGCAGTAATATTATAATTTTTTTTATTATACTTTTTTATATATATGCTTTTATATATATAGTTTATGCTTATATATTAATTATTAAAAAAAAAAAAAAAAAAAAAATTTATTTATTGCTAAACTTAAACCAGCAGCTTATTTATAAATAAATAAAGCATGTTTTTATTATATTAAACAAGTCTATAAAATCGCTTGCGTTTTAGGAAATAAACAAGGGTTGCTATAAAAAAAAATAGTTATAAGCTAACCTGTAAAAAACCTTTGGCCTTTCTTGCGTGCCTATCCCCGAAGGCCGATGGCGTACGCCTAGATATATAGTTATTAATTAAAAAAAGCGTAACGCATTTCCCACATGAGTGGACCACCTACTTAAGTGGACCACCTTAAATTCCCATATAAAATCTATATATTAAAACCTTAATAACTTTGCCAATTTTATAGCTATTAATATGCAATTTGAAAATTTAGGCTATTAATATAATAAGAAATCTAAATATATTTTTTACAATTTTACTACTATTTCTTTTCCTAGTAAAATAAAAATCGCGCTAAAATTTTAGCGTGGTTTTTAGTACAGCTATAAATAAAATAGTAGTAAAATTATAGAAAATATATTTAAATTCCTTATTAAGTTAATAGCTAAAATTTTCAAATTGCATGTTTATAGCTATAAAATTGGTAAAGTTATTAAAGTTTTTATATATAGATTTTATATAGGAATTCGGGGTGGTCCACTTAAGTGGGTGGTCCACTCATGTGGGAAATGCGTTAAGCGCTTTTAGCTTGCTTTAAAGTAGTTATAATAAGAGCTATATATAGCATACTATAGTATAATTATATTTTTTCCTAGATATAGTATAAACCTAGTCTTTATATAAACAATATAACCTACTTTAGCCACATACCTTGTCTTTTTAATAGCAGCAGGTGAAACTGTGGTATGGTGGGATAACCTAAAAAGAAGTTGCTCAGCATAACATCGGATACATGTATCAAGGTAATCCTTCGTTTGTAACACGCTCATTACACCAAGTCAAAGTATCTTACACATGGTAGATGTTGCAGAAGGAGGTAACACACTGATCATACAGAGTACGAGTAGCCACCTCTTCCTCTCCCCCCAACCGACGGACGGAGGGGACGGACATTGGATCAGACAGGCCTTGTATCGATTGACATTGCTTTAGCTGGATTTCGCTGCTTGTCTATATGTATGGGTATGCCGTTAGCGTGGTGGCATTACGCAATAATAGGTCTCTGACATAGAGAGATGAATATGTATGTAAGACAGGAAGGGAAGCATGTGATTTCTTTTACCGCGTGTCTGGGATAACTTGGGCCGATGAGCGCCTGACAAGTTCGATGACCATCTTAGCCGATTCGGCTTCCTGTCGCCAGCATAGTGCAATAATCTCTGCGAAGGGCACGCCGCCCAGTTCCGGAAACACTCCATCCCTATAGAGTTTCTCTACCTGGTCTTCGTCAGTCAGCTCGTTATACGGTTCATGCCCGGTGGCGATGAAGTAGATTGTCGAGCCCAAAGCGAAAAGGTCCTCTTTGATCGTCGCCGCCGGCTGGATGTGTCTCCCAGCCAGGCTCGGCAGCCTGTATCTCACTCCCGGAGCAACCGTGGCCCGCGAGCCATCCAAGGAAGACCCGCCGAAGTCACAGATCTTGAGACTAAGATGGACATCCAGCAGAAAATTGTGCGGCCCGACATCGCCCTGAATGACGCCGTGGGAGTGTAGAAGCTCAACACCCTCAGTGGCCTCCATGGCCCACTGTTGCCTCTGGGCTGGCGATATCTTTTGTCCATACTTCTTAACGTATTCCATGAGATTGCCGTGAGGCATGTATTCCAGCGTCAATGTGTGATCGACGGGATCCCAGTGTTTGACTTGTACCAGTCGGGGATGTGCTCCAAGTCTCTTGTATATCTGCGCCTCGATCACCATCTCTTGCCTGCAGTCTGATGCTGTTGGACGGCCCGTCCAAGGAGACTTGATAACATCTCCCGACTTAAGACGTTCTACAAGTCCCGTCACTCCCCCCCCGAGGAACTCGCCCTTTCCCTGTATAATATTGGCATTTTTTTTAAGCTCCTCGACAGAGACAGGCTTGCCATTGAAGATGAGGTGCTCCTCCTGAGGGTTGATACCTGCTTCGCCGCCCGGGCCGTCTGGGCTGGTGTGGTGGTAGGCTACAGATGCACGCATGGTTGGCTTACCAGTGAGCAATGGTGGACTGCTCTCCGGGGAGGCTCTGCCTGGCGAAATTGCTGCCTTTGAGGTCATGCTTTCAATGTGAAGTTGATCAGGTTGATTGCAGACACTCTGTGAGGTCTGGTAATCAAGGAAAGACCCTACCAATCGAGGGTCTCGAAAAGAGGAATAGAGGAGCGCGTGCCGAAATTGGCTGTGAGATTGAAGATCTAATAGGCAAGGTGGACAGTGTACAAAACACATAACACATAAAATGGGGGGGAAATAAAGTTATTTATCTCGCATGGGTTCGCTGTGAGGTTGTTGCGATTTGGTTGCCACTTGAGACCGCCTGCACCATTGGTTCACTTAAAAAGTAGACGGTGCTTGCAGAGGAGATATCGCAAACGCGGCGATGGACCAATCAACCATGTAGGCACATGGTCCTATTAACTTACATGTAAGCGCCGGGTAGTTCATGCGCATTCCATAGGATGGAAAGCTGCGCATTGCAACATCTACTATACTACATATATATATATATATATATATATATATAAATACGCAACTCGAATTGACCGATGAGACAAAACTAAATCGCAGCTGAACCGAGTCAGTGTACCCTCGATGGGGTTTGTTTGTTTCTATGATGATTTCCGACGATATTGACAGCACAGGCGGCTAGCGGCGCATTCCAGACCTCAAGCACCCCCGCTTCTTCACCGGATCTGTGTGGTACTGGATAGGTGAGATAGGCGACCGGTCGCAGATAGACACTTAGATAAAGTAACTGAAGAGAAAGTCGGGAATTCCAAACTGTTTTCTTTTCGTCGTAAAGATAAGAAAGCAGCGCTAAAGCTATGTAGCCGTAGCTTATTCACACTTTATAACTTTTGTTTAACTATCTCAGTACTCAGAGAACTTAGTAAACACCCGAGGTCAGACACTGCACAACTTGGAAGCTCAACCTAGCACCCGTAATAAAGTTCTTCTTCTTGAAAAAAATGCCGCCGCAAATACCCCAGATCCACTCGAGTTCCGAGCCGGCAGCCGTCGAGTCGACGTGCCAGGAATACGGCCTGAGCGAGGCCCAGTTTAGGGAGCTGCACCGCCGCTGCGTGGGCGCCAAAGACACGGCCTACTGCCCGTACAGCAAGTTCCGCGTGGGCGCGGCGTTGCTTTCGGCCGATGGTGACGGCGACGGCGACGGCGTCTACTTTAATGGTGCCAACGTCGAGAACGCATCGTATCCCGTCGGCACCTGCGCCGAGCGCGTGGCCTTCGGCAAGGCCGTGACCGAGGGCCACCGCCGCATCAGCGCCGTCGCCGTCGCTACCGATATCTCGCCTCCCGCGACCCCCTGCGGCATGTGTCGTCAATTGTGAGTGCCCTATTTGTCTAGAACGACGGCAGCCCAATCAGATGTCGTCTCTCTACACCTCTCTCTTACCCTTATTCCCTCCTCTACCGGTGTATGTATGTGTCTGCGTACCACCAACCAAGAAAACTGACCCCTCGCCTATCGTCTCCATCACAACAGCATCAGAGAGTTCTGCGATCTGACAGCTCCGATCCTCATGTTCGACAAGGATGACAATTATGTCGTTATGCGTCTTGAAGATGTAAGTCTGCCCACATACCTACCTACATACATACCTACATGCATACCCTTAACCCCCTTGAGAAAGCACGATCTACTGGGTTTTTGCTTGGAGGCTGACTGCGGATGGAAATAATCAAGTTATTGCCCCTGTCCTTCGGCCCCGAGTGTCTCCCCCCACCGGAATCGCTAGCGAGGTGACAGTGATGAGTGAGTGAATGAGGTGGTGTGGTCTCATGCAATAATAGCGGCGCATACACAATATCATTTAGACGAGGCGAATTAAATCGTTTTTAAAAAATATGTCTATCGCTCAGCGACCGCACTAACCTAGTAGCTTCTAGGCTTGGATGAGTAAATGACATGAATAGCATGTGTGATTCGATAACCCCAGCTTCATCCCCTATTAAGATACTCTAGAAACATGTATCATATGCGATCAGTTTTTGTGTCGTTTTATATGCCGCATTTAATGTGTTCAATATTCGCTCAGGTCGCATCCATCTCGAACAGTGTGTATTAATCGATAATACTTCGCGATTCATGGCCAAGATGCGGGGAAGACATCACAAGGACCCAGTACTGCTCCGATCAGGAGAGCTCAACCATTGGCGAATCAAATATCTTACGTACCTACATACATGTAGGTAGTATACTACTAGTGTACTTGGTATGTATTGTAGGTAGCGTGCGAGTGTGGTATACATAATTAGGCGGCCGATCTTATTGCCGGTCGCCACCGTCCAACAGAGCAAAGCCACTCAGGAGATTCCTGTCTATGCAACCTTCATGCTTCATGCAGAAGCAACTGCCATACCTCGTCGCGTGGCCTGTATAATTGACCACCCTAGGGCGTTGTTAGAACATGTCTACATATCTCGAGGTCTTCACATTTGGGGACTTAGATGCAGCCTATGTCCCAGTGCATCGTTTGATTATGTGTAACAGTTGTACTGGAATTGTTAGACTAAATGGTAGCTTAGTTAGCGTACCAGCAACTACACCCTTTTCGCCACTTATCTAGGTTCGTGGCCTAAAAGTCAAGGAAATATGCGCGCCAATCAGCTTCATAAAACGGTGGATTGATGAACGAGATGAGTAGATGAAGTCTCTTAGCAGAGGCCGGTGTCCCAACTCTGCCGAGTCTGCTTGGCCCAACCTTAGATTTACTGAGTAAGACCAAGACTCCTAGTATATAACGTCAATAGCACCACTCATTGCTACAACAGGGCCATTCTAGTACGATCCTGGGTTATCTCATTCGTCAACAGGACCCCCACACTCGCAACCGTAGGCCCGGGCGTTCCTAGGCGTTCATAGTTTCCGCACCTATGGCAGCTCGCAGAGACATCATCTTACATGATGACAGCTCAGAAATGACCCCATGGGGAAGCTTTCTCGCGAGCATATCACACCGTACCCTGGTCTAAATCCCAAGCAAAAGTATCATGTCACCTGTGAGGGTGGGGAGCTTTTCCTAAGGGGATGGTTATTGCCCTCATGAGATGGTTGGTTCCGCCCGACAAATGTAACCGTGTCATTAGATATATGAGAGCTTGCCTACACTTGCCTATGTCTTCATTTTGGGATATTGGGTAGAGTGAACTTCCTTAATTCCTGCTTTAACGTTTACCTTTTCTCTCCCGTTAGATACTTGCAAAGGTTGCAAAGTGTTCGAGGGACATTCAGGATGTCTAAGTTGCCGAAAATTAGTATGCCTATGTTTAATTATTAGTTCATTACTGGTCGCGATGCTAACGATGCTATAGCGAATACCTATTTCGTGGCTCTTATTGCCACGGTAGGAGGTATGCTGTTTGGTTTCGATATTTCTTCTATCGCCGCCATCGTAATTACACCTCAGTATATCGAATACTTCCACAATCCTTCGGGAGTCACTCAAGGTGCTATCGGATCTGCTTTGGCCGCCGGGTCTGTGGTAGGGAGCTTGATGGCCGGTCCGATTTCAGATAAAATTGGTCGTCGCGATAGGTGGGTAGGCATTCCACAGTATGCTCGTGCCAAAACTAATCATCATTAGTATTATGTTTGCATGTTTTTGGTGGCTTATCGGAACTGCGGTTCAAGTCTCTACAAATGGAGTGGGCTCACTCATTGCTGGTCGAGTCTTGAACGGCGTCTGTGTGGGCATTACCTCGTCACAGGTCCCCGTTTACTTGGCCGAGATTGCGAAGCGTGTAAGTGGCAGATTGACAGAATTCCGATACAGATCTAACGAATCTAGGAATCTCGAGGACGTATTATCATCATTCAACAGCTCGCCATTGAATGGGGTATCTTCATCATGTACTTTGCCAGTTACGGTTGCGGCTTCATTGCAGGTCCCGCCTCGTTCCGAACTGCTTGGGGCCTGCAGTTCATCCCCGCCGTTTTGCTCATGATTGGGCTGCCCTTTCTCCCCCGGTCGCCTCGATGGCTGGCTAAGGTCGGCCGAGAGGAAGAAGCGATTCAAACCCTTGCTGACATTCAAGCTGGTGGTAACAAGGATGACGCGCTGGTCATTGCTGAGTGGCGAGAAATTTACACCGTTCTGGTGGCCGAGCGTGAAAATGTCCGTGGCTGGAGAAGGTTCTTCTTGAATGGCATGTGGAAGAGAACATTGGCCGGAATGAGTGTCCAGGCCTGGCAGGTTAGCTTGTCTAATACCACCAGTTCGACTAGAGTGCGTCATCATAGCTAACATATTCACAGCAATTGAGCGGTGCTAATGTTATTGTCTATTACCTTACTTACGTCTTTTTAATCGCTGGTCTTCAAGGCAACATCAATCTGATTGCCTCTGGCATCCAATACGCACTTTTTATCGTGTAAGTTTGCGAGGTGGTTCTCGGCAATTCCTAACAAAGCTGATTTGTTTAGCTTCACATCGGTGATGTTCTTCTTCATCGACCACACCGGCCGCCGTACTCTTCTCATCGCAGGTGGCATCGGAATGGGTATATGCCACTTTGTCATTGGTGGCGTCCTAGGAAGCTATTCCGAGTCGGTACCTGGTGGTGTAGGTGGCAATGCCAACGTAACCTTCAAGGTGTCTGGTCCGGCGTCGCACACCGTGATTGCCTTCAGCTACCTCCTGATCATCATATACGCTCTGACGCTAGCTCCCGTCGCCTGGATCTACGCTGCCGAGGTTTGGTCGCTCGGGACACGAGCCACTGGCATGTCCCTGGCAGCCGTGGCCAATTGGTTGTTCAACTTTGCTCTTGGCCTGTTTACGCCGCCAGCATTCCAGAATATTAAGTACAAGATCTTCATCATCTTCGGTGTTTTGTGTATCGGCTCGGCTATTCAGACTTTTCTCACGTACCCGGAGACCTGCGGGAAAACGATCGAGGAAGTCGAAGAGCTCTTTGCCAAGGGAGCTCCCGTGGCTTGGAAGACCAGGAAGGGTCACTCGCGCCTAGAGGCCGAGGTTCAGGCAGTGCTTGAACGCAAACGAGCAGGCGAGACGGTCCAGGCCAAACTTCATGGGGAGCCTGAGAAGTCAGCCTCGTTGGGGGGGAAGGAAACCAAGGAAACCGTCTAGTTAAGATCTATTTCCCGTATGAAGGAATGCCTGCATGTCTTGGGTTGTTTGTTTGCTTTCCAATATGCAACATGTTGTGAACTAATCCGTTCAATCCGTTCCTTTGAATATTAGTATATCTACCTACTTGGCGGCATGGTAATAACAGGAGCTTAAGCACATATGTAAGTAGTTAGGTTACTTGCTAAAGATATCCGGTTCAAGGACTAGGTACTTATTCTTCTAGCGCTGTCGGGCGCTAACGATAGTGCATTCTTACTGCACGCTACTTAATAAACTATTGTAGTTTAAGGGTTTCCTATTGGACAAGAGTCTGTGCAGAGGTCAAGGTATCTGCGATCCAACCCGATTCCGTGGTACCAAACACATAACTAACCTGGATAGAATCATATCCATCTCTCCCTTTTCCCCCTTCCTTGAAATAGATTTCTTGACAGACACATTTGCGATCGATAGGTCTACGGCTGGCTGTCGCGTGATTCACTCCATACCACACTTTGCCAGTGATTTGTCTGATTCCAACCACAATCGCTATGCGATAGCTCTAGAATCTACGTCAGCGCATACAGCATCCCCCAGCTGTTTCGCCTACGCGCCTACGCGCCTCCAACTCGTTTCACCTCGCTCTCGCTCACGCCCATACACATCTCGAACGTCATTTCTCAGAAGATTAAGCACTATCTACAATCATGGACCAAGCAGAGATCCCGGCGCTTCTTTCGCGGCTAGCCAGCGACGAAGACGCCTCGCGAAAGATGGCCGTTTTCAAGCTGCAGTCGTCCATCAACGATCCCTCCTTCGCCGACGTCTTCATCTCCTCGGGCGGCCTGATCATATTGCGACGCCTTATCATGAACTCTGGCGGCAACACGCTCGCCTACTCGTTACAAAGTCTGAGCCGGCTGCTGGAGGTGGACATGGGATGGGAAATATTCGACAGTCCCACCTCGGGCGATCTTGTAGATCGCATTGTCGAGCTCGTCGTGTCAAATCCTCTCGTCAATATCCTGCGAGGCGCCATGTCCATCCTCGTCGCCCTCGTCAGCCACTCTTCTTCAGAGTCCATGGCAACGCCAGGCACGTTCGGCTTTCGCGCGTTGCGACCAGCCATCGCCGTTTACCCCCAGTTCTTCGATCTCGTGATCCAGAAGTTACAGTCCGCCGACCATGCTCTATGCGCGACAACCCTCTCTCTGATCAATGCCCTCATAAGGGATGCCGTTGCGAGCGAAGAAACCAATCGCGGCACAGGAGAGGAGTGGGGTAAGTTCATCAAGAGATTACAAGATCTTGGCTTAATCAAGTCGGCCTATACCCTCATGCAGAGCGCTGCTCTTCAAGACCTGGCTCATCCGCTATTTGAGTTTCAGTGCCTCACTAAGGCGCTGATCAAAGAGTGGAGGAAAATCAGGGTTGATCTCGAAAGGCCAGAGCACAGACGTGGATTCAAGAACGTATATATAGCAAGCTCCCCGAGCAAGGAGCACTTAAACGGAAGTAGTGATGGGAGATCTGACGCGTCGCATGAAACCGGCAAGAAGGGAAGTCGAAAGCACCACCCCGAGAAGTGGAGGAGGCTAGGATTCGAGACTGAGAGTCCCGCATCCGAATTCGAGAGTGCCGGTTACCTCGGCGTGATGGACCTCACAGATTATGTGCGTAAAAACGAAGACGCCTTCCAAAAGCTGCTCCTCGAGCAATCTACTCGGCCGTTACACGAGCGATGCCCTATCGCTCGTGCTAGTGTGGCCGTTACTCTTACTTTGTATGAACACTTTGAGTGTGGGGCATCCGATATTGAAGATACTAGGGTACTCTTCCAAGTCGTGGATGCCGAGCAGCAAGATAAAATGTTCCGTCCCTTGCTCCTCCAGTGGTCTAGGCTACATACTGCCGGCATGCAAGCGTTTTTTAGATTGTGGAAGACCACCGGTGCGGAGCAAGACGATTTCGACAAGGTGGTAGATCTCATCCGAATTCTGATAGATCGAGTTGTTGGCCAAGCGAGCCGACATAAAGATATCGTGGAAATCGAAGAAGAGCTCATGGAGTACGACTTGGCACGTCTTCGCGAAATACAAATGGACCTCCTAACCTTATCCTTCGAAGACCAGTGGGGGGGTCTTTTCAACAGAGCTCGTCAGAGCCTACAGCAAGAGGCGCTCACCTTCGTTAAAGAGCAGCGAGTTCGATGCCTGCTGCAGGGATCGTGGTTCTCTAAACCCGCGCCACGCAAAGAGAGCAGGGGCGAGGACTTACAGAACCGTCGTGCTACCCACGGCACCCTCTGGAGATATGCAAAGCTATCACACAATAGACGGTATCTCCACTGGGCAGATTTCGGTCTCCGAACCGGTCAAGAGCCTACGCTCGATATGCTTACCGAGAAGGTGGATCTGAGAACGATAAGCTCGGTTATGTCCAACGTTTCCGAGCGAAAAGGCGACTCGTCATCGACAGATCTAGGCAATTCGAAACACTCGACAAAGATTACCATCTATAGCTTCCTTAATTTAGAAGAAGCTCAGAAAGGAACTGAAGGGAAGGAAGAATCCTTGCTTACCTTGTATCCACTGAACGATACCCTAGCGTCGGAGTGGCTTGACGGACTACTTATGCTGCTTGAGCAGGCACCGATCACAGCAGAGACGAACAAGCTACTTGAGCTTGTCGCAGACTACGGCATGAAGATTAGGTTGCTCAAGGTGCGGATGGAGGCTACATATTTACCTCCCCCAGCAGAGGCAGGCATAGTACCAAGCCGAGATGAACTGGATGATGACTACTTCTATGACATCTGACCTAGAGTTCCCCGCATTGAACTTTGAACTTGCATTTTCATTCTATGAAAAGAGGTCGGAAGAGGGGAAAAAACACGGCGTTTTGTTTTGTACTTTGTTTCGAAGATATACCCCCCCCCAACTCAATGTTGAACGCCTGCACTTGTACAGTACCAGTATACCCAGTATACCATGCCTAATTAATGGATGAAGAGATATTTTGATGCGCTGCGAGAATACCTACTTAACCAGACAGAGACCTACTTATCTGTCAAGTTGATGTCTACTGAGTAAGAGCAAGCCAACGTCATCTTAGCAGCGTCTCGGTCTAGTGGCGCCATTCATAGGAAATACATAGCGCCTTAAAATGTCAGCTAAGTGTGAATTACCTACCTAAATTACTAACCGAGGGCTTGAAGTCTACAAACATGGGAGCTATCGGCCAATGAGAGGTTCTAACTCGTGAAGGGCTAACCACTACTATACGTACGTAGTATACTGTAAGCAGCGGGCTGCAACGGGTGTATCCGCGGTTAAGCTGTGGAACGGTCAACGGTGGTTCAACGGGGGTGGCTCCGCCACCCCTATCCACACTACGCATCCCAGCTAAGGCGCTTTCCCGGGAGCCCAACCACCCCAAGCATCAGGTCTGACCGGGGTTGTAGTCGTAGGATTAGAAGAAGGTGGTCAGCATATTAATAGAGCTCTTGCACCTGAGTTTTAATAACTAATTGCTGGCAGAGTGCGCTTTATTCATAACAATTGAAGATTTCACTCAATAATTCATTAATTTCCTCACCTAAAGATCTGCCCTGCGATAAACTAGACGTAATCTGTTAACGATGCCGTCACCACCATCATCGCCGCCGCCGCCCCACGCACATGATAACCCCACAAATGGTTTATTTCAAAACGGCGAGTGGTACTGTAAGTATAATGTTGAGTCTGGATAGCAAAAGACATTTTAATCGTATAAACAAACATAACAACAACAACAACTGATTCGCTGTATCTAGGCAATTGCGAGCCACGTCTAAAAGCCGTGGTGAGGTGCGTTAGTAAAGATACGAAGAATTTTAGCAGGAGATTCTGGGGATGCCCCAACGGTGAAGGAGAGAACCGTTGTAAAATGTTCCTCTGGGTGGAGGACGCGGAGAGACGACGGACCGAGTACCGCAGGAAACACGGCTATATCGAGAAGAAGCAGGCTACCCTTCCCGAGAGTTACACACCGCGCAAAGTGAAACAACAGCCTGAAAAGATGCCACCCGCGCAAGAAGTTGTTGGTCTGGAAGCTGTTGCTGCCGACGATGCATCAACCGCCAGCTCGACTTCTCGAAGTAGTTACGACACGACGTCGTCGTCAGAGGGCGAAGGCGAAGAGAAGGAGCCAACATCCCGTCACACACCCTCACGCACCACAGGCAATGCATTACAACCAAGTGCTATGGCTAGGACATCAACCACCCAGGCAACAAGCTCCAAGAAGAAGCGCACGTCGCACGACGAGTACCTCGAAGACCTCACCGCAAGCGGCGCAGAAGAACTAGTCGCCGCCGAAGAAAAGTCCATCAAGACAGCGACCAAGCGCGGCAAGCAGCGCGAAATGCTAGTCACGCCCACGACGGTGCGCACAACAGACATAGAGAACGGGATGCCGACGCCCTCGCTCACCCTAGGGCGACCAGTGAAGAAGCTCCAATACAACATCCCCTCGACGGGCTCGGGCAGCAGCACAAGTCCCAAGCGCCAGCGCCTCCACTCGCCCTCGGGAGAAGGAGAGGGAAAGGGAGAGGGAGAGGGCGAAGGCAGCCGGCTCTTCGGCACAGACAAGACCATCGCGCCTTCCTCGCCGCCGTCTGCAGCGGCGGGCGAGGCGGAGAGCCTGACGGGCGAGGTCATGGGGCTCCTGCAGGACGAGAACATCGAGTTCGCGACGCGGAACGCCGTGCGCCAGACGCTGAAGAAATACGAGAAGATGGCGAGAGGATTTGAGATGGGACGGGACGCGGCGAGGAAGGCGGCGAAGGAGGCGGAGGAGCAGAGGGTACGGTTGCAGACGAGGATTGATGAGCTTGAGCAGGCGAGGCGGGAGGTTAAGACGCAGCTTATGGGCATGTGGGACCATATTTGATGGCGTGATGGGTTTCGCTGAATACTCACCTCTCACCTGGCTGTTTGCAAAGAGAAGCGGGCGTGGCTCCGGGTATGGTTTACGTGTGTGTGTTTTGATTTCGGCGCTGGAAGGTTTAGGGAGCTGGTTTGATTTTTCATCTAGTTTGCTCCAGGCTGGCTGGTTTCGCTGAGACGGATGATGGATGATTGATTTTAGAGGGCGACATCGTCGTCGGCTCGCTACACGAAGAATGATAGGAACGAGAAGATTTGTGTAATGATAGATACCCTTTCCCCTTTTCAACTAAGTTATCGCTTGTTTTATAAAATCTATGAATATGAACTATGTGAGTCTTGTTCGACGTGCTGCTGCTCTTAGTTATCTGAGCGCATATCGATGTCGACGTCCGTAATCTCAAACGGATATTAAGTTTTCTCGATCAAGGGCAACCTAGGTAGAGGAATGAAAACAGCTAGCACTCACAGCATGACGCGTGTACCATCCACAGTCACCATCATCACATTACAACAATCCTTTTAAAAACAGTCGGGTTGTAATATTCCTTAGCATCTAAGACAATGAATTAATATGCACAAAGACCACGGCTCATCATCTTTCCCGCGCCATCTAGTCTTCTCTCTCAGACATATTCCCACAAACTCTCAACAAATTGGAAACAGTAAACACACATATTCAATCTCAACAACCACGACATTTATTTTCTCAAGAACACGAAAGTAAATAACACGAAAATAACAGCTCGCAAGTTCTAATTTCTATGCCGCCTAAGAGAAAAAAGGCCTCCGACGCATACGATTACGGCTACGCTTCATCTACAGAGCGGCGCACCCAGCGAGTTAGAGTCGGCTATGAGACCGGGGGCAAGACAGATTCCGCAGTGAATTTCACCGACTCAACCCAGGATGTTCCACCGGGGAGAAGCAGAAGCAGAAGCAGAAGCAGAACGACTCATTTCGCGCGCAACGAGATAGCTACGGCAGAACCGTCATCGCGAGGCTTTTTACATAACGTACCGCTGTCACTATTCACGAGCCTTGGCACGCAAAGTCCTGCGAATAACAACAGTTATAACAATAACAATAACAATGAAAATGAAAATGAATCGACAACGACTAGTATTTGCCGGACAGTTTGCATGAAGTACGAACTCCCGATCCGCAGGAAAGTCGATGCGGGCGATAACCCCATGTCAGACCTGAATAACTCGTGTGCAGACGAGCTATCGGGGTACGAGGGTGGCAACGAGGACAAAGAGCCGAGGGCGCGGAAAAAGAAGTCTTTGGTGTCGAAAAGAAGAGAGCAAGGGCTGAAGGAGGCGGATAAGAAAGGGCGGTTGGACCTCAAACGATCGGAGAATATTTGGGACGATAGCAGTAACAGCGATCACGATTAAGTCTAATGATTTATAGAATGATGGAATGACTGAATGGATGATAGGCTGGCTGTATGATGTGTCCCGATTTTCCGGACTGATGATATCAAGCGATCACGATATTGGTGTTCCCGTCAGTTATGAAGGAGTGTTCCTACGATATGATACGATACGAAAGACTACGCGAGATGGATTTCGAAAAGCTATGTCTATGGTTTATCACTAGAATTCTAAAAGAAAGATTATACTTAGCTTGGGCCATTTGTAGATTAACAACATATGTTGCGCCGCGACTTTGTTTTCGCAGATCATGCTATCTACCTAGCAAAATCATATCCGTCATGTTTTCTGTCCTGCGAGTTTTTTGGTAACGCAAAGCGATGCGCTTAAGCACTTCTTCATAAGCCCGCTGACGCAAATATAGTCTAACAGCGTCTATACCATTTTGCGAAGTTTCCCATTCGGGGCTAGAGGCTGAGTTTAAGGTAGTTTTGCCGTCGAAGTCAGTTGCTACCGTAGAACTTCCTATCACATAACCCGTTTTGTCCAGTGTACTTCGGACAGATGATCGGCCAAAGCGGACTCCTAGTGGGTTCTTAGAAAAGAAAGCTCGAATGAGTCGAATCCTTGTGTTCACGCCATCGCCGAATGGCCGGCCGTTAAGCTCATGCAGTGCCTTCGTAGCAAACGCGACATTCTCGAACTCGACGAAGCACATGGGGCCGTTCTGTTTCGTACGGAAACCCATGCGCTTGTAGCCCTGTTGTTTAGTCATCAAAGACTTTAGTTCCTCTTCAGATGCATCAATCGGCAGATTTGCGATGTATAGGGTGTTACAGGGCGGATTAGAACCGCCCACATCTGAGGCCTGGAGACCGATTCTTTTACCATCGTTTATGGCAATATCATCGAGGTGCTTTTCATCTCCCAGCGAGGTACCAGGATTATTGGAGATCCCTGTTACTGTGATTCGTTCGAAATTGTTCTTTTCTAGCATTCGATAAGGTTGTAGAGAAGTGTGTCCACTGGAACCTCCTGATTTAGAGCTAAGCGGTTTGGCAGCATATTCCTGGTGTGCATTGATAGTCTGCGCGGCCGGAGAAGCAAATGATGTAGGCGGCTCAACAGCCCAGGAGACAGAAGTAGCGGTACTGTTTTCACCCTCAGAAGTCAACAAGCCCTCAAATGACCCGCGTCCCAGCACCTCGTTGTAGTCAATGATATCTACTATTAATGCGTCTCCCGAGCAAGAAATGCGCTTCCCGTCCAGCTGGTGTTTCGTTTGCAAGGCTCCAGTGAGACTTCGAAATTTTATAACAGCAAAACGCGATGTGGAATCTTCACACTCTTTAGGAGGAAGTAATAGTGCGTCAAACCAGTCCCACTGGGAAGCCAATAGTGCTTCGAGTTCTGTCTCTGAGATATTCAGTGGTAACCTCCAAATAATTAAAGTAGGTAAAGAAGATGTAGCTAAAAGCTTAGCAACGTTGCTGCTAGAGACAGGCGGTTCTTGCTTCACTGGGGGCCTTTTTATCTCCTTGCTTTTGGCTTCGAGTCCCCATTTGCCGGGTGGGAGGCTAATGGACAATAATTGTGGGAGTGCTGACTTGATATCATAAAATAATTGTTGGACTGGAATCATATGCGCGATCGGGTCTTGCCCGTAGCTTGCAATTATGACCCCGTGTAAAGTATTGTCCGAAACCACCCAGGAGCCGGATGTTCCAGGTGCTAGTACTAACAGTCAGTAACCACCGCACAGAGAAGAGCAAGGCATCTGTGATAGATAGAGTGCGACGTACCCAAAGGCCCGTCAAGACATATTCTTCTTGTGTTAAATTCCACCCCCGCCATGTATATGTTGCTTATGCCAGGCAACATTCTTCCTCGTGCGAAAGTGTTACGGCCAAGAAGAATTGTTATCTCATTCCGGCTGTCCACATTTTGACTATCCTCAGTTGTTATTACCGTGTGCCTGACTGACTTGTATTCGTAAGAGTTGCTGAGCTTTTGGAATGGCTCACGTCCAAATTCGAACAGCGTAAAGTCGTGAGCCCGCAATTCAGCACCAAGGGTCCAACACTGATTCAAGTTGGGCAATATCGTCCGAAGGAAGTCAAATATAATAACTTTCGGGACAACGGTCCAGTGTTTGATATTACCCGTGGTAGAACTGTCCGGTAGTTCTATATCGTTGCGATCGAGATTATGAGCTGAAATAATCAATTCGTCATCGCCTTTCGAAGCCATTCCTACAGCACTGTCGCTCTCTGCCTCACTTCCTGTGTCTGAATCTGAGAAATCTCCCGAGGCGCTAGCATCATCTTCCACAGCGGAGCATATTCCAGACGACATGAGCATGTCAAGAATTCCGTGAGCGGTCGAACTTGCGCAAACCACCTCTTGATTCAGTAAGAGAAGACCACCAACTCGGGAAATACACTGATCTATGATGCACCCATCCTTCGTGATAGTCGCACAAGTAACCAATCCACAAGCTGAGTTGTCTTCTCCGGCTTCTTCGATATGCATATGGAGCCTATATGAGTCCGCAAAGCGAAAGCCTCTAGTGAGATCAAGATTCTCAACCCGCTCTCTTCGCTTGTTGAAGGCCAAGCCATTAACAACTTCAATATGTTCATCTACAGCCCAACTCAACTGACGTTGAGAGAGTGCCTCTTCAACTAGTGTCCTGTAGAACTCACTTGCACAAAGAACCCATATTGTAGGACGGAGCTCTATGTCTTCATTAACACTGACATTTCCCGAGAAACGTAGTTCGATGGTGAATGCTTGTCCCGTTAACGCAATGCGATGCTTCCTCATCACACGTTTGTGCTTTTTCTCCGTGCATGCCTTCTGAATGTGGTTGTTGAGGTCCGTTCGCAGCTGTCCAAAGAGAAACCCGCGACGGCGGTGTGGAAGTTCTTCAGGCCAAATTGTTGAGGAGTAATACAGGCCTGCTTTGTCTCCAAAACTTCTCAAGGCGTATTTATCTGAATCGCTGGACCCTATTCTAGTCCGTATTGGAAGGTTTTCTAGAATCGATATTGTATCACAGATTGAAGGGTCCGAGACTCCCACGGAGGGTGGTTCTGGCAAGAGCCGGGACTCTTTTGAACGCAAGCCGCATTTCATTGACTCACTATACTGTTCTTTGCTAACAGGGGCTGGAATAATTGACGTGGTAGCACTCGAAAGGCCAGAGCTGCCGCTATTACTTGCGGTGGCCTGCTTGTGCTGCAAGCGGGTATGCGCAACTTCATTAGTATCAACCTCGCCATCCAAACTCTCGTCATTATGTAACCGGTGAGACCGAATTTTAGCACTCGAACCACTAATGTCGTTAGGTTGCGTGAAGTCTGGCACTTTAGTTGACCGGGATGTGAAATTTACTAGCGGTATGGAAATGGTAGATGCTGCCTCTGTGCCAGACCAACTCAGAGATCGTGGCTTTCTGTAATTTTCAGCACTCGTGATAAAGTTCCATTTAGTAGTAGTTTCTTTGGTTCTGGGTATGGATTCGCATTGAGTAGTCTCGTGCTGGATGCTTGGTAGCTGGTTCGACGCATTAGCCCAAAAATCAAGGGGACGAATATTGCTCGGAAGAGACTGGAGAAATTTCGGTAGGCTTTTTGGCTGTTGAGGTGTAGGAAATGTCATAATAAGCATTTCAATATAATATGTCGTTGCTTGGATGGGTCTATGCCGAGATTGGTTCTTCGCTGTCAAAAGAAATTCTGTTGTTGCATCTTTCTTGAGATAGAATAAGGTGAGGCAGACAATTAGGAAGACAAACTGGGGTAGCGTCAGAGTCGTATTGAAGACACAGCCCCATAGAGGCAACCGGAAGGAGTCTGAACAATAATTGGTCGTAGTGACACAATTCATGCAGGCTGCCCGCCTGTCGTGACGGTTGAGAGCAACACACTAAGGCCATCGAGGATGGTAACAGATTTTCCACGGAGCAGCTATAAATTTATTGACCAAGTATGAGTGCTTCTAGCGGCTCTTTGGTGTACCTGGACAATGTCTCTGTTAGTATTCTTTGCGAAATTTGGCCAGACTTGCAAGGTCGCCGCCTCCGAAAAGATTATTACAACAGCTTGATTGCTTATCTGAACCGGCAGTTCAGTATCCTAGTCCGTTCGTCGCAACCCATTAAGAATTCCGATGTCCAAGATGTCTTCAGACGTCTCGACCTTCTAAAACAGAATGTGAACGAGCCCCTAAACTCGATTTGTGAAATCCTCAAAGCAGAGCTGGGACAAACGCCGGGCTTTGAGAATTTTCGCGTTGTCGAATTCTTGACAAGAGCCTGGCTGACCGTGGAGCTTGACATATCTGACTTTCCTCTCATGTCAAGACCAAAGGCGTTGGATGGGAATGAGGGACCTCCATTGCAGAAAATTATCGAAGGGCGATTCCAGGACCTCATTCCACGTGAAACTGTGACAATACCCTTATCCAGGGGTACTATGGGCTGTTTCACGATGAGATACCTAATCGATAAATACGGATGGACCGTCAGCTGGACTAACGACTTGACTGAGCATCTGACGGTGAACTCGAGGACAAAAGTCGTCAAAATATACGAGCATAAAGTCTGCCTTTTGCACCACTTCGAGTTCGGGTACGGCTGTCCCATCCCAGAAGAGGCCATAAAAGAAGCCCTCGACACCCTAAACCTTCTCTTCCCTTCAGAAGATGTTCCCACTCAGCGTTATCTAGAAGAGGAAGGGAGACCCTTTCATCTTCTTGGATCCTGTAATCGCGAGGATTATCGCGACCTCGCTCATTATCGTTACTGGCATAAAGGACTTTCTCGACTGTTAAGCGTTATAGAAGAGGAACCTCCGGGCCTGAAGCAATTCATGCTAGACAGGGAGCATCGCAACTTCAGAGATGTCACGACATTCTGGCTAGCTGTTGTCGTCATTGTCGTTCTTACTCTTGGTTTTGGCATCATCTCGACCATCTTTGCGGCTAAGACGTACCAAGTGGCCCTTATGCAGTACGACCTCGAACTTGCTCAGGCTTGCTCTGCGTCGGGGGCAAGTACATCTCTGTCACGATATTGCGTGTGATGCAAAGATCTTGTCACAGTCATTGAAATTTGGCGTTCCCTAGCGGAGCCAATCTGCAACGTTCCATGACTATTATGCTAGATGCCTTAGTTCAGGTTGGCTTAATACAGGGGAATGGACAGGAAAGGGAGGCACAGTGAAAGAAAGGCTATTTCTCGGACGCTCGGACGCTTCGATTTTGGCACATCGTTCATGTTTTTGGTGGGAATAAGAAGAACTAGCGCTATAGTGAGATGTTTTTTTATGAGCACTACATATGGTGGCTACCCATGTCCTTGAAACAGAGAAGTTCGTAACTGCCTGGGCAAGCACCAAATCTAGGTACTTCGGTACTTACGGGATCTTGATATGCAGAATGGCAGTTCCTTGGCAACAAGTCATAGGATAAGGACAAGGATAGTTGCTATACGGAGAATTTTGTATTTAACCATAGGCTGGCTGTCACCATCATTGACCGGTACTCTTGCTTTCTCTGTTACGAATGACCATGTATTTTCTTGTTCGGTAATAGATATGCTCGTGATAAAATTCCCACGAAGAATGAGAAGAGTGAGCACGGGACAACGCCGAAATATCCTTAAACAATTCCCACAAGACTCCGGCAACATGAAAGTAACTTCTCAACAAACCCTCCAATGAACAGCTCCGTTCACTGAGTAGATTCCTCCCCCACGGCACGAATGAAGTCTGCGGAGACACGTAATTCCAACATGATCACACAAGTTACATTGTATTCGCTTTCCAGCGGACTCTTATATAGCTAGCGCGCCAGAAACCCGGTGCGCGCCATCGCCCCAGATACCCAGCACGGCTATTGCGAGGCCGAAGCCCGACACAGCAGTCTGGACGAGCTGATTACGAACGAAGAACTCGACCTCGCTGCGAACCTCCTCGCCGTTGATATCTTCCTCGACGTTGTCGTCACCACTGGCGCTGCCGGTGCTCTCCTCGGTGTGAGAGTCACCGAGAACCTCGTAGCTGGCTTCCATGCGTCGCGCAGCGGCCTTCTCCTTGTGAGCTTGGGCAAGATCGGATCGGCGCTGAGTGGCGGAGGAGTTCGAGGATGGCTGTCCGAAGATCGAAGGGGTGATGTAGTCGGTTAGGCGGGTGCTAAAGCAAAAGATCGTAGTGTAGAGTAGGTAGGGATGTCTGTAACCGGACGGCGAAAGTGCAAAGGCAAGGAAGAACGCGGTGCCTGAGAAGCTCGATAGGGCCGTGAGGTGAGTGGTTGCTGTCGATGCCAAGGATCGGAACGTCTTGGCTGCTGTGGAGGCGGACGGGAGTTCGAGCAGAGATGGGATCGTGAGGTTAGAAAGGGTGTAGGAAGTTCCCTATTTCAGTCTATCAGATCTCACGAAAGAATTGGACTATAATCACGGTGTTCATGATGATGGCGAAGCGGATTTGCATGTTGGGGAAGATTGGTCCATGGCAAGCTTGAAGCTCAGGCGCGGGGTTTCGGAATGGTGACGAGGGGTATCATCATGAAGAGCTAGGAGACTTACAGTTAGGAGACCGAGAGAGACGGTCCCAACGAACTTGAGGACGGCTACCTTCTTGGATGCCATAGTGTCCAGAAAGCTAACAGACTGGGCAAAATATTTGGTGTTGTTGGGAAAACCCGATGCACAGAAACGGTAATCGCATGAGAGGAACGATGAAAGATGAAGGTGGTGTGAGAGATAAGGCAAGACATTGTAAGGTATGACGCTGGCGCCTGAGCGGGTCAGTAGCCGGTACCCACCATACAGCACTAGATAAGTGCCTAATAGTGGGCTGTTAGCCTTCGAAAGCGAGTGGGGCTATCTAAGTACTCACTACCTACCTAAGGTTCGGGGGAAGAGTCTAGCGTGGTCATAGCACTTGCGTGGTACATCATTGGTGCATACGTAAGTCCCTACATACATTTAGGTCCGAACATAAACACTATTACAAAATGTAATACAGACAATGTTAACCCCTACAAAAGGATGGATAAAGGGAGTTGAAGAAAGAGATGAGATCGGGATAGAAGAAAACATGTAGAAAACCTCGCTTAAATTAATGAGCAACCCAGACTGTAGGTAGTGTATATACTGGTTTGATTATAGAAGTTCGTCATGTTATCAACCATCTTACATTGCAGTAAAACGTGGGCAACCGAGTTTCACGCAACTGAATAAGCTCACACTTCCAACGTTGAAACTCGAATGTTTGTATGTGGTTTTATAAAGTAATAGAGAATATTAGGTAGGCTACGGAGTACTACTTTTAAGTATTCATTAAAGGAGAGCCGAGCTTAATAAAGCGGGTCGGCCGAGGTACAATCTCATCGCATTCGCTTCCGAATAAGCTTACTGGGTCGATTTCTCATCTCACTCCGGGGTAATAGTGTAATTCATGAAGGATTATTCTATCCCAGTATAAGCCGTTTTGCCAATCCCGACGTTCTCTTTTATGGCTATATATCTAACCTTACTTCGTTAGCCTTCTCCTTCCATTCCAATCTTCTGTTTTTGTATAATAATTGAGGTTTGTCAATTGTAGAACGTAACCTCAGACATCATCACATCACTTGTCTTTCTTCGTTGCACACAGCATGCCGATTCCTAGATCAGAGTACCTGAGTAATGTTTGGAAGGATGGCATATTTGGTCAGTCAACAACAAGCCGCCGTAAAATCGCTCCTCTTCATCACTAACGCCCGACGACGAATAGATGGACGTGTTGTCTTCGTGACCGGTGGCGCCGGTACCATCTGCAGTGCCCAAACGAGGGCCATGGTCTACCTCGGCGCCAACGCTTGTATCATCGGCCGTAATGTAGAGAAGACCGAATCCGTTGCGGCCGATATTGCCACGGCACGCAAAGGGGCCAAAGTTCTGGGGATCGGTGGCTGTGATGTCCGAGATGTGCATTCACCCTTTCATCGAGCCATCTTAAGACGACGACTGATATGGTTTTATCTAGCCCGAGAGCCTGAAGAATGCCGCCGACCGGTGTGTTAAGGAATTGGGTGCAATTGACTTCGTCATGTATGTACCCGGCGTCCACCTTGCCATCGTATCAAGGATTGGCCAAGGAAACTAATTATAGCCTTAGTGCTGGAGCAGCAGGCAACTTTGTCGCCCCTATCGCGGGACTCTCTTCCAACGGCTTTAAGACAGTCATGGAAATTGACGTCCTGGGAACATATAACACAGTGAAGGCTACGATACCATACCTCATTGAGTCGGCGAAACGAAACCCTAACCCAGGTAACGGTCTCACTGGCGGCCGCATCATTTATGTCTCGGCGACGTTCCACTACGCCGGGATGCCCATGCAGGCTCACGTCGCGGCTGCCAAATCCTCCGTAGATTCCATCAGCACCTCCGTGGCTCTGGAATTCGGACCTTATGGCATTACTTCTAACGTGATTGCGCCTGGTGGCATAGAAGGGACTGAGGGTATGGATCGGCTTAGCAGCACCAAGCTGGACTACAAAGAGACGGCCAGGCACATTCCGTCCGGTCGATGGGGCACAATCCGTGATATTGCCGATGCCACGGTATACCTCTTCAGCGACGCGGGTAACTACGTTAATGGCGATGTTCTCGTTGTCGATGGGGCTGACTGGAGGAACAAGGGGATGGGTGTAGGGCGAGACGCTAGCATGCAATACCCCGATTACTTGTTGAACTGGGCTGAAACTTCGAAATACGTGAAGACTGGCAGGAAGGAGAAGCCCAAGCTATGAACTAAGTGCGTGTTATATCCCACTAATCGGATCGGCACAATATTCGCATCTTGTCAAAGAGCCGTGACCAGCTTGTATGTATTAGAAAGAATTAAGCGCTTAGGGATATCAATGGTGGCAAGTTGATCTACCCTATACTAATAACGGCCATGTTCTTCTGGAGACTGTAGCCGAGAACCAACTTCATAATATTATACTTATTCTATCAAAATGGATTGGGGCGCGCCCCATAATCCCGAACGCCAGTATTCAGAGGGACCGCGAATGCTGCCGGCGCATACGTCTGTCTACCGTAAGGGTCTGGGTCGAGGAAATACTCCTCTCCCTCGGGTGGTGCAGAATACCCTTGCATCTCGGAGTGGTCCAAACTCAAACTCACCATAACTGGAGCCGAGGTAGGTGCTCCGTACCGTATCGGAGGCCGAGTCACTGGTGGTAGCGGAGGCGGTGGCGGAGGAGCTCCTGACGGCCCATACCAGGGAGCCACTGATTCTATAGGAGGAGTTTCTCTGCCGAGCGGTTCATATTTCGAGTTATCTTTCCCGAACCGTGTTGAGCGAGGCCGGGGAAACCCCACTTACGCAGACCAAACCCGATCGCGAAAGTATAGCTAGAAGGAGATAATATATGTTTGAGTCCATCTGGTTGCTTAGATGCACTAGAGATGCCCGGGTCAATAGGAACGGCGAGTGTAACCTATCAATCTCTAGTTGAAGTAGCCGTCACAGCGACACGAGCTCCGCCGTACTGATCAAATCACTGAAGAGAAGGATCGCTCGTGTCGCACTTGTCCGTCTATCGAATGACCACATGAGAATATACAGTCCCGTGCCGATGTATTAAAAACCCCACCGACCGTTCCAGTCGTAGCTTAGGTCATACCGGTTCGTCTTGACGAGTTGAAGGAATCATTGGTCTATTCCAAATAACCGAAAGACGTCTATGAACAGATTCTTCAACATCTAGGATGTTTTCGTCTCGTTCACGGCCCAGCGATACCAGAGTTAGGCTTGCCGTTACATCGCTGTTCGATGATGCCCAGAGAGCTTAGTTATCAGCTCTACTTCGCTCGAAGTCGACTGGTTGAAGTCAGGAGATCGTCTAGAACTGAACGCTTGCGCATGAACAGAAGTTGTCTAGCTTGAAGGTTTTCGACCGTATAATGGGAGCGATTTAAACCGATCCTCTAAGTATATCGGCGAGTTTTCGGAGTATATCCATATTGTCTTCCCTCCTCATTTTCACCTGTTGGTATTCACGCAAGGACTTGGATTGTGTTTGTTTAACTCCAAGTTATATTGGAACCCAACCAAATACTAAATCCTTATATATCAAACTCTTATTTTCTAATTATGATCTATCTTTAGGAAGGTCAAAAGGGTTAGAACCATAGTCTTGGGCCACTTGAGGCTATTCGGGTTTGGAGAGGCATGAAGCTAAGATCCAGCCGTAGCTAAACTAATCTGCCACCCTACAACACAGGTTAGTCTAGATCACTTCGCCCATATCTAAGGGCTGAAATCTAGTCCAGACGCTGACCACTTGCTCTTGGCCAATCTTATAAGAATATCTATCATGAGACATCACATGAACGCCGGAAGTTGACATGGGTACTCACTCGGAAGGACAAGTTGGATCAATAACCTCCTTATGATGGTTAGACATGAATACCTCCCGATGTAGATCTGAATGGGTTAAAGGAGTAAAGAAGACACCAAATCTATTCACAAGAAAACTGGTCGCTCTCTTTGATTAGTTTTCAGTACCTGTTCGTGTGAGATCGCTCGAATTAGCCGTCATAAATAAAATATCACCAAGGAATAAGATATCTTAATGAATCCTATATCAATAGATAACCATCACCCAAGTTAGAGAAATGACATGCTAGTACGTAAGCATGAGACAAAACAGTGTCAGATAGCTCTCCGTCCAACTCATAAACATATAAACGCCTCAGAATTATCGACCCTTGTAGCAAAATCATGTACGTTTTTCTTCCCAGTATTATTCTCCATTTGGTATAAGAACAGTGCTTTCCTCAGGATTAGCCGCTTTCTCCTTATCCGCATAATACGCGTCCAAATCCCGCACGACCTGCCGACCCTTCCAATTCGTCATGATATTCTGACCCTTCATCCTGAGACCATAAGAGTACCAATGCGGCATGGCCTGAATAAGCTGCGTGAAGCTCCCGAACGTCGGCGTGACGACCTGGCCGCTTCGACCCGTGAAGATCTGCCGACATATCGCGTCCGCGACGGACTCCGGCTCGAGCGCGGGCACGAGGAAGGGCGAGTCGTTGTGATACCCCGTGAACAGCGCTGTCTTGGTGTACCCCTGGTTGATGATGATGGTGCGGACCTTGGGCGCGTTGTACCGCGTCTTCAGCTCCGCCGAGAGCCCCTCGTGGAACGAGTTGATCGCCGTCTTGGACATGGCGTAGTCCACCATGTTCGGCACCGTCAGCCATGAGGCGAGGCTTGCCACCGTTACCACCATGCCGTGGTTCTTCCTGATCATGGACGGAAGGAACTCCTTTACTGTGTTGTAGTGCGCGAACACGTTTACGTCGAAGGTGAACTTGAGGTCCTTCTCGCTCGTCTCGAGGATCGTCTTGCCCCGCGCCACGCCGGCATTGTTCACCAGGATCGTGGGCTCGCCGACCTTGGCGCGGATTTCCTTGGCTACCTCTGCTAGGCTAGCTGCCGAGGTGATGTCGCACTTGAAATAGTGGACTTTCGGGCCTGCGATTGTACGTGAGCTCGCTCAATTCGATCTCGTCTATCTCCGAGATAGGTTGTGCTGAATTGCTCACCTGCTTCGTATGTCATGGGCTGAATATCAAGCACCACGACGTTCACGCCGCGTTCCGCTAACAGTTTGACAACATGGCCGCCGATGCCGCCTGAACCACCCGTGACTACGGCGATTTCTTTAGGCCAGTTGTATTTGTCATTACTCCAGCCGTTCGTCACACCTTCAGACCACCTCTTACTCAAGTACCGTGCTATGGCGAAATAGAAAAGTTTCTTGAAGCGAGAGAATGCCTTGGGATGAAGCATAGTAAAGTCCTCGCCTTTCTTGGTGTACTTGGCAACTAAGTACAAGGGTAACAACAGCGAAGGGTTCAATGCTGTGCGGGCTAGAAGTTTAAACACAGGGTCGGCAGTGAAACCCTCGCGTGGAAGCAATCCATTATGAATAGGCATCTTGAACGATGTGATTGTGGCTTTAGATCAGTTCAATAATGAGGATACAGTACATAAAGAGCTTCGTGAACAACGTTTTGAAGGAAAATTCACAATTAACTAGAATCCGAACGATTTCAAAATCGGGCTATGTACAGATTAGGTCGGAGGAATGAGAATAAAATTGGCCCTTGACGCGACGCCTAGATGTCCTCCTTCTATGTGCGATTCCCGGCAGCTTGTCCATCGAGACTGTCGAACTGCCTAGGATGCATAGGTATGTATGCACTCCAAAGATAGCTAGCTGCCGAGGTTACTCTTGATGTACTGAGGTGAGAGATGCTGGAATGCGGGGAGGTGGGCTGAGGGAGGGGTGGGGTAGAGTGAGCTTAATTCAGGGGTGAGTAATTGAGCTAAACTACTTCAGGATTAATGTACCCCTCTAGAGCGTGGAAAGAATCGTCCCCATTCTTCAAAAGAACCGGTGATGCATTTGCAAAGTAGTGCTTGATCGACCGCAACGGGTTTCATCCTCTGAGATTATTGGGTTCTTCCTGGTAAAGCTCCGTAACAATTGGGTATCCTTAATGTGCCTTTGTTCTATATTACATGTATATTCCCTAGTACTTATAATCAGCCGATGCGACATGTTCTCACAATGCTAGGATATCAGAAAGCAAAGTAGTGGAATGCAACAAGCGCCAATCCAACGATGCCAGACCTCCATTCGAACGTCATCGACCCAACACCACTGCCAGTTGTCTGTTGTATTACCGTCGCGTCGCCTGGCGCGAATAGAACGCCGACGCTGTTTGCCGCCTCAGAGTTGATCTCTTCTGGAGTTAGCAGTGGGTTGTTGACTGAATCGCATGTCGGGTTATTGCCGACGAAATCAATGCTGTTGGTGACTGAGATGGGCACATCGAAGATGGTATAATGGTCCTCGCCGTTCAACCTAAAGTTTTGACGAATAGATATCTAGCCGTCGTTGTCAATGCTTGGACTTTGATGAACATTGAGTATTGCATGAAACTGACATTATAATCCCCACGATCACTATCGGGGCTATCTGGTTTGCCATCGCCGATCAAGCAGTCCGGCCACTACAGCATCTGTGTTAGTTATTGTTTCCTAGGCTACGTATTTCCGAAGTGTGTTGAGCTTCTTAAAAGCCGATTATAGAAATTTATTCTCTGAGTGCTAAGTAGACAACACAGCAAGGATACTACTTACAGTCCACTTCACATGCTTAACAGTACTTCCAGGCTCTGAAAGCATAATGTCGCCCAGAGTGGCGTTGTTCTCCGAAGCGGTCCCATTCGTGATGGTGAAGTTTCTCCCGGTGTCATAGCTGTAGAGAAATATGGTGATGTTGTGGATCAGACTGGGGCTGTCTGGATCGTAGGGTGGCAGATTCAATTTGCCATCAGCCGATACATCTAGTGCAACCTCGATAGTGTCTATGCAGCGGAAGATATTAAAGCCATGTCCTATTTTCAGTTCGTGGAATTACACACCTCCGCCTAGAGGGGTGCCTGGTTGCGGCGCATCGAGAATCGCGAAGCCAGGGGTGAAGATTTGGCCGTTCGAGATCACAAAGTCAGCTGCCAAGGCCGATGCGATAAATAGCGGGAGCAACGTGATCGAGCCGCTGAAAGACTTCATTGGGCCAGACGTCATACGCAGCGGTATAAAGCTTGTTGGAATCGAAATTGAAGGAAACGAGGAAATAAAAACATTTCGGTTTAGAAGCGTCAAGTCGATGATGTCTTCGAAGAAATTATAGACAGGCTCGGAACGACGGCAACATCCTTATAATAACTTACCAGGCCTGTTCATATCTAGAAATACAAGGATGTTTTAGAGCAGACGGGGATCATGTAATCCATCTTCATGCTTGACACGGGGGCAGCACGGGGGTGCTAGAGGGCAATCGGCCCTGTAACTCCGGAATTACACCTCGACACGATCTTTTTCATTTGCTCTCTTGCTCAATCCCTTAATAAATGCCAGAAGCCCCCATGATTGGACTGACACTAGTTGTGCTATGAACGAAAGTGAAGTGACTCTATAGTCTGAAGATGAGGCGATTAAGATCATCTAATTCAATTGGACTGGCTTATCTGTGTTCGCCTGGTTTTCGTAGCGTTTTGACAGTGACGATGAATCGAGATGTGCACTTTCATGTTTCAGAGTTGAGCGAGCTGCTAACTATGTAGGTAGCTTAAAAGTTACCAGGGAACGGCTTAAAATCGGGGCACGGGACAAGGGTCTGTCAACCTGGCATGTGGTACCTATCAGCAGCGGGGTGGAGTGGAGGTGGCTGATGTTGTAGCCTCTTCGAAAGTTGCTCACGACTCGGACTCTTGCATTTTAAATCCGATATAATTGCCGGTTTTATTTGACTCGGAATAGCTACATAAAGGTTGTATTATCACAGTCTCTCCTATTTAGCCCATCTCAGATTTCTACGGTATAGATGCCCTCAGTGACAGTGTAGGGATAGGGACATTGCCGTAAGAGGAGGGTTGCCAGCAGCTAGGTACTAACCAGTGTTATCCATACCCGTCAAATTGGAGTAGACAAATATCTTGGCGCTCATTATTGAAAACGATTATTAAGCTAGCATGCAGACATTGCACAGATCTTTTCCGCGCATTGGGCGCTGTTGGACGAGTCGTCGTCCGGCTCTCAGCGCCTGCAGAACTCGTCACGCGCTCAATAGTACCTCGCTTTCAGCCCCTAGGAGAGCGCTCAGGGGCTATGCTTCTGGAACTCTGACCGGCCTGAAAGGCCTCCTCAAAGTATCCGAGGAGGTGACCGATGCTCTGGCTACGAACAAACCCGTGGTCGCCCTCGAATCAACCATATATACTCACGGAGCCCTTGGTAATGACCTCGATCTCGAGGGCATTGTTCGGAGAAATGGCGGCGTGCCTGCCGTCGTAGGTATCCTAGGTGGCGTACCCACCGTTGGGCTTACTCCAGAGGAAGTCATTCGGATAGTCGAAGGCTCTCCGAAAAAGGCATCTAGACGAGACATTGCCTATCTTGCTGGAACGGTATGTTGCAGTGCCTGACGATTTGAAATGTTCCAGCTAAAGTAGTCACTGATTTTCTATATAGGGTATGATGGGCCAAAACATCAATGGTGGCACAACGATTGCAGGGACTATGGTTCTGGCGAGGCTGGCCGGAATCCGGGTCTTCGGCACTGGTGGTCTTGGTGGTGTTCATCGAGGTGGCCACATCTCGTTTGATATCAGCGCTGACCTGACAGAACTTGGAAGGACAAGGATGGCGGTAGTCTGCGCCGGCAGCAAGGGTTTCTTGGATATTCCCAGAACCCTGGAATACCTGGAAACCCAGGGTGTTCTTGTCTCAACCTTCGCTGACGGAAGAAAGGGAGACGTTGACTTTCCTGGATTCTGGACCAGGGAAAGCGGTGTCAAGAGTCCTTTTGTCATCCAAGACGAGGAGCACGCCGCGGCCATCTTGTTAGCACAAGAAAGACTGAATATTGAAACTGGCCTTCTAATGGCTAACCCAGTCCCGGAAGAGCACGGGATACCCGGAAGCGAAATGAGCGCGGTTATTGAGCAGGCGGTACGGGAATCAACTGAGCAAGGTGTCCACGGCAGCGCAAACACCCCTTTCATTCTGAACAGGATTCGAGAACTCACCAACGGAAGAAGCGTACCAGCAAATAAGGCTTTGGTGCGATCAAACGTGGAGCGAGCTACAAAGCTTGCCGCAGCAGTGTCTAGGCTTGTCTCTGAAGGGCAATCGGCATCTAATACGCCGTGAGCTATGAGCTCTTTCCGTCACTTTACCGCAGTGGTCTAACAATTGCGGGACAGGGTAAAGCAATGGACCGGTTTAGAGACACCTAGCAACGTAGCCGATCCAATACAGAAAGTGCCAACAACAACGGAGGTATGAAGACTTCGACTGGATCTACAGAATATCCGCTATTATCACGTGAATTTCTTAATCGCGTCACCACTAGAACTACATGTAGAGTTGTCTAAACTAACATGACCGTAATAGGTGATATCCCAAGCAGATATTCTCGTTGCCGGATCTGTCGCCGTAGACTTAAGCTGCGACTATACTGGTGAAAATGCGATTGAGGATCCAACTCCTCAACTCCAAACATCAAATCCGTCATATATTAGCCAATCGATAGGGGGAGTTGGGCGTAATGTAGCTCTTGCAGCTCACAGAGCTAATAAGCACACGAAAGTACGGCTTTGCAGTATGGTTGGCGGCGACCTGTAAGCGTTCTCCTTGTAACGATGATGACATTTCACCCACTGACTATCTATCAAAGTGCCGGATCGACCGTTTTGGCGTCACTACAGTCATGTGGCATGGATACCTCATGCGTTCAAATACTAAATCGCGATGAGCATCCGGCTGGCCGCACTGCGCAATATGTGTCAGTCAATGATGCCAACAAGCATCTCGTGCTTGCTATGGCAGATATGGACATCTTCACTAGCCAGTCGTTCTCGCCTTCTTGGGCCGCTACTATCAGCTCCTCGAAGCCAAAGTGGCTTGTCGTCGATGCCAATTGGAAAAACCAGGACATCCGAGCATGGATGCAAGCCGGTAAGAGAAATAATGCGAAAGTAGCCTTTGAACCTGTCTCCAAGGCAAAATCCGCACGACTGTTCTGTGCTGGACGTGGCCTCGAAAGCTTAGGCGTCTTCCCTCACGCTACGATTGACCTTACCACCCCTAATCAATACGAGCTGGCAGCGATGCATGCGGCTGCTCAAATTAATGAATATTTCGAGGACCCGCGGTGGTGGTCCATCATTGATGCGTTTAGCATAAGAGGAGCTAGAGACCGATTCGTCAAACTCACTTCTGCCGAAATGACTGACGCAGGCATCCCACAGCAGGCCATCCAGCTGCTACCTTTCATCCCAACAATCATAACGAAGCTAGGAAGCGAGGGTGCCCTCCTGGTGACGATCCTAAGCAAAGACGACCCGCGTCTCTATGATGCTACACACGAGCCGTTCATTCTATCGCGATGTACCAATGACCACGCAGATGTCGGGGGCGTATACATGAGAATGTTCCCATCTGTTGAACAAGTAACAGACGTCGCATCTGTTAATGGCATCGGCGACACCTTCATGGGGACTCTTGTCGCAGGCTTAGCTCAAGGCGGCAAGATCCACAACCTGATCGATGTGGCTCAGAAAGCTGCGGTGTTAACACTGCGCAGTCCCGAGTCGGTTAGTGAGAAGCTCAGTTCTCTAGAAAGTGAGCTGATCGCCGCCGCTTCCCTACCATAGAAAAGTTATTTATACCGTGGTCAAGAAATTTTAAAATAAAACAGAAATAATAAAAATTAGAAATCTAGTCATCGCCATTGTTCTCAACTGTTAATGCTCCTCACGGCGAGAAACTCAAATATGTTGTAAATGCATATCTCCGTTTACAAGTATAGGCTTATGCGGGCTTATCATTCTCCAGTGAGCTTTCAGATTTAACGAGGGCTGGCCCACCAAGGTTACTCTAAATCTAGCAGGGATTAATTGTAAAGCAGCTCGATAAGAAAAAAAAGTTACTGCGATAAACGACAACTGCTCGTTGGCCGTGGAAAGTTAAGCAAGCATATAATGGCTCGCAGGCGCCCCGATCTGTCAATGGACAGCGAGTCTAGCTCATCCTCAGATTACGAAGAGCTCGAACCCTCGGCCGGCGAAGAATCAGAAACGGAAGCTCAAGATCGCCAACAAAAACGAGCCCCTCGCGAGAAAGATTCAGACGAGGAGGACCTCGAGCGATTCGTCCTAGGAGACTCGGCCAATTTCCGCGCGAATCTCTTCGAGGGCTCGGACAAAGAAGATGAAGAGGGAGGGGAAACAGATGCTCTAGGAAGGTTGTTGAATAACGAAGAGGCGACGGGGCTGGAAGATGCTGAAGATGCCGACTTCTTCGCCTTCGACATTGACCTAGGACGAAAGCCAGTTGACGAGCAGCAGCAACTAGTTGTGGCACAGCCCTCTGCAAGCAAAATCCAGCATGATCCAAAAGATGCGCCTGCTTGGGAAGATAGCGACGACGAACGACTCACCGTGTCGCTAGCCAATGTAACCCAGCTACGAAAACTTCGGACGAGTGAGGCCGATGACATTATTAGCGGAACAGAGTACACCTTCCGATTACGACAGCAATATTTACGGCTTAATCCTCTCCCTGAGTGGGCAAAAAACGCAGAAGAACCGCCCAAGAAGCGTCGTAGACGGTCATCTGCTGCTTCCGACTCGTCAGGGGCATCGGACGAAGCTGTGGATAATGACGATATCCACGCCGACGCGCTGCCCTTGGACAGACTTCTCCGCAGCTCTGGTGCTCTGAATGGAAACACGTCGGAAAAGAAAAGGCCACTCCGACCTGAAGTTATCGATATCCAGAGATCGCGAGACATACCAGATGCTCACAAAGACATCACATCACTAGCCTTCCACCCTAAATACCCCGTTCTTTTATCTTCCAGCACATCTTCCATGCTGTATTTACACCAGATCGCACCAACTGCATACCCAACACCAAACCCTCTCTTGACGTCGACGAAGGTCAGTTTAGTACCCGTCCGTCGGGCCCAGTTTAGTCCGGATGGACGCAAGATCTTCATGGCAGGTCGTCGAAGGTACATACATTCCTGGGACATTGAAACCGGAGAAATACAAAAGACAAATAAGATACATGGCCATCAAGAGGAGCAGCGAACGTGGGAGCGTTTCAGGCTCAGCCCTTGTGGGCGTTACCTCGGTTTAATCGCCACGACAAGAAAGGGTGGTGGTGTTATTAATATATTAAATGTTCACACTATGCAGTGGATCGCGGCCGCCAGATTAGACAGTCGCGGTGGCATTATTGACTTCTGCTGGTGGAAAACTGGAAATGGTCTCACGATCCTGGGGAAAGGAGGGCAAGTGGGAGAGTACAGTATGGTTTCCAAGCGCTTCCTAGCCGTTTGGAACGATGAGGGTTCCAATACTACCAGTGCCATAGCCCTAGGCGGCTCCAAGGGCCCCGAATTACTAGGCGAGGATCGGTGGGTGGCAATAGGCTCTAACTCTGGCGTGGTGAACATCTACGACCGCCATACGTTAATCCTACCGTCGGAAGAGGATGAGCTGAAATTGAAGTCACGGCCGGAGCCAACTCGGGCTCTCATGAACCTTATCACGCCTGTCACGGTTCTCACATTCAGCCCAGACGGACAGATATTGGCAATGGCTTCGCGATACCAGAGGGATGCCCTCAAGCTTGTTCACCTACCTAGCTGCACCGTCTACAGAAACTGGCCAACGGAGAAGACGCCGCTGGGAAGGATAGAGGCGATCGCGTTTGGTACAAAGAGTGACATGCTGACTGTCGGAAACGACACCGGGAAGATTAGAATATGGGAAATTAGGTCCTAGCTTATTCGATTGTACATGTCTGTCATCAATACAGTGTATTACACCTAATCGTTCCTGTCCAAACATACAAAACAGTGCCCATGGATACATTTATTCATTACATTCCCAGCATCAATAGCCTGTCCATCTCGCGAACTAACCCCAAGGTATCGTAGTTGCCCTCCCTCTATCCTTGTTGAATAGAATCTGCGCCTAGCATCGCCGACAACCTGTCCATCTCCTGAGGTAATTCAACAGTCTCGTAGTCACGCTCTCTGTCCTAGTGGAAGAGCACTATATGCGCAAGGAGCTGTCGCAGCGGGCTGCCTTTCGGGATGTTCTTCTTGGGGTAGAATTTGTGATTCGTCCTCGTGTACTGCGCTAGTGCGCGCTGGCTTGGAAAACGGCGGACCGGCTCCCCTTTCTTGACGGCTTGCAGGAAGTCGTGGATGTTCACCCAGACGGTCTTGAGTGCCTTAAGTAATGTACCGCTTGTCAGCAAATTCATCATAGTGACGGGGGGGGGTAGAGAGATGGAGTCTGGTTGCTTGCTTACCTGTCGACACTTCGCCTTGCTGGGAAACTCCTCCTCGAACCCAAGATCCTTCATGAGACGCTGCCAGTCTTCTAGCTCGCCATGTCCTATGTACGCCTCCCATTCAGTCACGACGGCTTGCTGTCGCGGGGGTGCGTTGGCAGCTTGGCCCTTTTTGTTTCTCTTGCTGCCCATGGTTGTGGATTTGGTCGAAAGCGAGGACTATGACGAAGGATTTGAGATTTGAGGATGAAGGATTCTGGATGCTGGATGATTCGAGGGAAAGGGGGCTGAGTGTGAAGATCGGAAAAAGTAGTCGGTTAAGTTAGGTAGGGAGTCTATTAGCTACAATGGACGAATTCTCAAGTTTCAACTTAGTGGGAAATAAAACACGGGTATACGTTCGTTTATTCATTCTTTCATTCACCCACTCGCTTCGTTACACAGCAGCCTTGTAAACCAGGCAACGGACGCATCGTTTGTTGTACCTGCCTACCTACCTATTAAGCTATTTAAGCCTCCGCCTGAGACTTGGTCTTCCACAGATGTCAACGGCTTCTACTTACTTCATCCAGTCTCTTCTTATCGCTACGTGCGGAAATCTGCATGTTCCCGTCTCTGTCTGAGACTGACTTCGTTAGGGATTGAGGTAGATGGATGGCTCTAGACTTGGGTTTTAGCGAGATATCTACCTCGATACTTACTGTGGCAGAGGATGGCGCCACGAAGATGGGATGAATACGTACCTAGGTAGGTAACCAATAGCAATGTTCTTCTCTTTGTTCTTCTTCCACGTGCTTCTTTCCGGTTTGCAGGAAACCGTGGGTTTTCATGTTGAAATACAATCTCAGTGTCAAGAGGCGCTAGAGCTAAAGCTTTGCATTTCATCATTTTCTATGTCGATAAATAATTGCGATAGGATCAAAACGACATGTATAGTATGTATTATTATATATAATACCAGTCAGTCTCTTTCTGTGTGATTGTATAGGCCAAAACCGTGTAGGTAGTCCGTTTCCAAGACGCCTACAATCGGAACAGCCTCGAACGAACTACTTGGCTAAAACATCTTGCGCCAACTAAGTTTACATTTCTAGTTTCTGCATGTGTGCGCGTGCTCCTCTTCTATGACAACACTTCTTAAAGAAGAGAATAAGACAAGGGTGTTTAAAAGGGTGTACGCTGTTGATTGTTCCTTTGTCTACCTAGCACCAACAGCATAGGTGTTTCATCCCTTCAAGTTTAGGCCTGATTTGCATTGATTGGTTTTGATAAAAATAAAATGAAAAGCCTACGGGAATGAAGCGATAATCACTGTTATAGTTCTGATAATCAGATAGTCGTCGTTGTCATCAGCGTTGCAGTGTTGTCATTGTCGAAAACGAATCAAGAAATCTTGGGGGGTGTGGTGGATGACAAGTTATGTCTATTTTAAGTTAGGCTCTGGGGGAGGCTGGGAAATGGGGCAACATAGGGGAAGGTTGGGCAACCCAAATCAGGTATCAGGTCTTGTGAGATGGAAGCAGTTTCGCTGTAAGAGCTCACTAATGGCAGCTGAATCATTGAGCCTCCTACTGGATGCCTACCTAACCTTTCTACCTGTAGTGCTACCTATAATACTGCCCCGTATACCTACTTACTACCTAACAGTACGTACTACGTAGAAGTGGTTTGCGCTCGTACCCAACCCAGGTCTTAAACATCATCATCATCATCACCACCACCACTACCATCACCATCACCCCCCCTTTATCAGTCGGCATAAACGGCTCTCGGCTAAGCAGTAATGGTGCAAGATACACTAACCAAAGCTGTGCAGTATCTTGCAGGTACCTAATACGACTGATACCGTAACATACAGAAGGTAGGCGGTTCCGGGAATAGTTCTAGTATCGTTCTGCGCAGATTCTGCGCAACAGCATGCCACCCCATGCCATTCCCATATGCACAGCATCGCGCCGATTCGCACGACAGTGATGGATCCGTCAGTGGTGCGAGAGTTCCGTGGTTGCCGTCACACCACATCGGCTCACGATTGGTGCCAGCTTGAGCAATCCTGGACCGGGAGGGTCCGACGCCACCGGGGGATCGCCCAGTCCACCAGTCACCGCCTGAAGGCACTGCATTGGTCCAGCTGCAGGACCGCCTTACTGCATGGTTGGCATTGGCCGGGTTCACCCAATCTACACACGAAGCTGCAACCTATCTACTAAGTACTGCAGCAACCTACAGTAGCGTGTCGACTGGATTGCGGTTCGAAATCGCCGCGGTCCTACGACTGGAATAGCGTTGGCGTGGCTGGCATGTGCTTGTGTCAGGGCCGAAATGTGGATTATCTATCTGTCTATCAATGGAAGAAGTAAAAAATACTAGAAAAAAAAAAAAAAAAGCAAGGGAGGGAGGTCGTCCCCCATAAAGAAGCATGTTATCAATGCTTAGCTTGCTTACCCCCTCTAGTGTCCCTCTACGTACCTAGGTATATTGTCCCTCCATGAACCCTCCAGGCGTGTCGTGTGTCCCTCTTCCTTCCTTCAAGCTCTTCAATTCCTTTTGTCTACTTTTCACAGGTATAGACTTTTCCTTAGATTAACACTTCAATTTTACCTGTTCTTTTTCTATCCTTACCACAATTTTTTCGAATTTAACTTATTCTATTTGTTGCGTCATCGGCTATTCCCGGCAGAGGCCCTTTAGTAGCGGCCGCCGTGTGAAATGGCAATCCAGGATGACCCCCCGAGTAAGAGCAAAACAAGCCTCAGCCTAGGAGGCTTCCCAGCAAGATTCAGGAGCCTTGTCCATGAGATGAAGGGTTTAAAGAAAGACTTCCCTCGACATCGGCGAGGCACAAAAAGCGAGGAAGTCAGGCCGAAGCAGCCCTTAGCCTCATCTACGGAGCTCATTCCTACAAGCAGAGGAAATGCTTCTGTACCTGAGACGCGGTCGCTGTTTCGGGACTCCCCACATGTGCGCAGCCTTAGTATACGCGTCACTGTCAAATTTGGCGAGCCTTTGAACTATGCCCACAGTCAGGACTATGAAGGCTCTTCGTCGCTTCTTCCCACCGAGGAGTTATGCGAAGCCTTGATTCGTCGCGTCGACCATTGTTCAAAGGAGCTTATAACGAGGAAGGACTCGAGCGCCTTGGACCGCACTGGCAACGATGGCCAGGCAAAACCCCAGAGATACGAGATACAAGTGCAGCTGCTTAGAAATGAGATGGGCACTGGTACTGAAGCATGGGCTTCGCGAACATTGAGGTCTTACCAAAAGCAACCTCTAACCACCGAAGCTGCGAGAGACGTCATCTTATCGACACATTACATGGTCGGGCTCTTTCTGAGGCACCACGACGAAGCCTTTGTCTGGAAAGATGGCCCTGTACGAGAGGACCCCATTCAGGAACACAACACCTTCCCATATCAGCCAGGGCGAGTACAGCCGCTGACAAGCATCCCCCGCTCCTGTTTCATTGAAAAGCAGCAAGACTTTGAGTCCATACCCGGCTACACTGTTCGGTTCTCATTTACAAGCCAGAACCATCATCGCACACCCTCTCATTGGCATGATACCGTGGAAGTGAATAGTCGTCAGCTATCGCCACTTACCCTCGCGAGTGCCGAGAACCTATTTCTTGACGCCTGTTACGCTGTAGACGACGTTTTCAAGTCGGAGAGGAAAGAGTTCGAAAGCCTGCAAAAGTCATGCGCCAGCCACAGTGGGTGCCAGCACTGTCGGGCACATGATGGTGACGGAATAGAGATGCTGGTATCTGTCAAGAACAACATGGGTCCTCTTTTTGACAATTTAGAGCGGACGACATGGGCCCGCGTCAATGTATTCTGGAAGGACCGCGGGACAGACTGCCTCGAATTTGTTAAAAAGGCCAAGACAGCTGTTGAGCAGGTTGTTGTCGACACCGATGAATCGATTTCCCAGAAGAACGATTTTGAATTTTATATTGTTGAACTTCGGGGCCGAGGTTGGACGATAGACGAACCCCTGGCATTCACACTTAGCCCCGATACATGCCTTTGCCAACAGACTGTCGAGTCACTGTTGGATCGACTACAAACTGGAGTGGGAGACGTCCTCCGAGGCAATGCCATTTCCGTTCGAATGACTGCCCGAAAGCGAGGTCACTTCATCTTACATAAAACTTTGGTGGCACGGGACTCTCTCGAAAAGTCAGGCAGGAAGAAGAAATCGTCTGGAAAGGCCAAAGAATATGTTTTAGATCGACTAAAACAACGTATTGAACGTGACATTGAAATGGTGTGTAAAGATACGTGTACCATCGTTAATCGAGACATCGACGCGACAAAGCTGAACAGGGCTGCTAGCGCGCCGCCACAAGAGTTTGCTTCGACGAACGATCTCATGGGATCTACTAGATCAAGTGATCCCGGAACGCCGTCAAAAGGGCCTACAAGCAACGAACAAGATCAGCCCGCCGATAGACCAGGCTCAAGAGGAAGCGAGCTTTTGGAAACTCCGGTAGAGACACCGGAGCTATCAGGTGCCTCATCGTCTATTCCTCAACATCAATGGGCCAAGGTAGCTCGGGACCCTACCACAGGGGCACGGCTATTCCCACTAGTACCGGGCAGGCACAGCCCTCATGAAATGGCCGCCACAAGTTCATCCGAATCACCTACCCGACGTAACAAGCTCAGTCAGAATAGCACTACGGAAACATCCTTCGATTTAACTACCTCTTACGAACAGTCCAACACAATTACCACACAAACAACATCGGACTCTAGTACATCCACCACGGAACAAGAATCTACCGGGACCTCTTTGACAGATTCTCATAAATATGGAAGACAGAGACCCACAACGGCAGGATCAGTAGTTTCAACAACACCACGGACTCCAGACCTAGAGTTCAGCAATAGCCCCTCAATACGCAGCAGTATCTTAATGACACCGAGTATTCATGAACCGTTGCCAAACAACGAGGTCGCTGTTGTGCAAAAATCTGCGACTGAAGTAGAAGGTGGCGAATTGGATGGAAACGGGAAAGTGAATAGCTTCTTAAAGAGACTATACACACACCGGGCTCCTTCATCACGCCTAGGTTCCCGGGATGGCTCTGTTACTTCTGAACTCAGCGAAGCTCGACCTATGGTGAGAGAACAAGACCTAGATAACACGGGTAGTGAGGGCACATCTTCTTTAGAGACAGAGACTTCCTCCCCATCAAAAGGTCAAACCAAGGCATCATCGGGTGTAAAATCCACGAGTGACACAATGCCTATAGAACCTATACTAGAGCAAGACACACCCACGGAAGAAGCAAGCCTCCCTGCCCCTAGACCGGAAGCCGAAGCAGAAGTAGAGGTCTTCTCGCAATCAAAGCCAGAGTTCGACTTCTCGTCACCGTTGACCATTACTCCCCCTGAAGGCAATGAAGCAATCGAAGAATCATTGCCACCTACAGATAAGGTCAGTATCGCCATCAGTCTCAGCAAGCCAGAAGATACGACAAGCCCCGATCCCGCAGAAGAAGACTACGCCGACTCGGTAGCAAGCTCATCACCACCCGCACGTCCAGAGATTTCTGTGCTTCAACATCGCAAATCTTTTGGCAGCGCAGGGTATCTCGGCAGCTTTCAAGAATCCCGATTCTACGGTGTCGGGTTGAGACAGGCGCTCGTGGGTCCTTCGTCCCCGCCGTCTAGGCCATTGTCTCGTCTCGGCTTTCCCGAGAGCGAGCTGAACTAAGAGAAACCTGGTACAACTCTGTGACCACATCCGGTCTTGCTCATGTCTCCCTACACATTAGGCATATTCGGGAAAATCATACACGCATAAAATACGGGCTAGGCGACTAGCAAATACGGGGTGAAATATGGAAGAACTGGGATGGTTTCCTTTTTTCCCCTTTCCTTTCCATTTAAACGCATACGGTTATCATTGTTTTGCATACAATAAGGCGCAAGGAACAAGTGGATTGACTTTTTTTTCTTTGATTGGTATTTCTCTTTGGATCGGTAACAGGATATTTATGACTGAACGAAACTATATACGCCGGGGGTGCTTAGGAAGCCAAAGGGTCTCATGAAAGGAAATAAATAAATAAACAAATATCTACGCAAGTAGTTTGGGGTTACTATCTTCTGGTGGAGAAGGGGGATTTCACTAGCTTAACTATTTCTACGATAGGAAAAATGAAATTTGGTCTTGTGATGTAGGGTGACAACTACATACATCCACTCTCTTTCTCTTTTTAGTCGACCTCACAAATCTTTCATCGCCGTACACCCCGTACTCAAGCTGTGTGTCTGTAGTCTGCAATTATCGCGTGTGTGCGTGTGACCTGTTCAAATAGTCAAGTGAAGTCTAGCTTTACTATCGTAGATAGGAATCATTCGCTTAGATTATTTTGCCTGGTCTTCGAGGTAACGCGTTGCGCTTCTCAGTAGCCGGCTTCATCGTCAGAGCCCGTGAACACCAACTCTTTCAACATCTCGACGACACTCCTAATCACATAAACCCATTAAATACCATTAGAAGTCGGTAATCCCTCTCCTCATCATGACATAACGGACCAGACACAGTCACCAACCCGCCGTGGTGTGCTGCAGGCGGCTTCAAACACTGCTTTTTTTTTTTTTTTTTTTTTGAATAAAAAATGTTGAAGTCATGTTTCAACGGCACATAGCATATACAATATGAAGCGCTATAATCTATTCACTTATATTTGGGTTCTTACGAAGCAAGGAAGCATGTGTGCATACGGGAGACCACCTAACGGGAGATCACCTATGCGGTAGATCTCTCAACGGAAGGCGACCTATGCCATGCCCCGTGAGATGCAAGGGCCCTTTGTAAGTCATATTCGTATAGGCATGAAGGCGTATCGCATAAGGTCTCGGATGTGAAGTAAATGAATCTATTCAGGCATCTAAGGCATTGAGCTGAACGCTGAGACAGAGGGCCTAAGGTTGAAGGAAATGCTGTACTTATACCCTGACTCCCAGGAGGCCCTGAGAGGCTTCAAGGGTAGTCAAGGGGATCCATACGAGCATAAGAATATTATTCTCATTCAGAGTGAATCTCCAAGCCCTGCATACAGTCCTTGTGATACACAACGACTACGATGATTTTCGTATATTAAATTCTTCAGCGCTTTCTTTGATCGGGAGCGTCTCGAAAGGGTTGACTTTCTAATTATCCTAGGAAGTGTTAGGTCTATCCTAGGATAAGAGTACATCCACAAAACTAGCCAAGTACCTAGGTAATTAACATAGCGTGGACCGCCTTGAGTCTGATGCATGCAGGGTGTCTGGATTCACCTCCTATTCAAAAGGCTCTTCAGAGAAATTCACGACGCCTGGTAATCTATTTAGACGCGTCACGCTGCTAACGTTGATCAGCTCATTTGCGATTACCAACAGCCATCTGGAGATTGACTGCAAGAGAGAGTCTCCTGAATGGTCAAAGGACCTTGTGATCACAGAATCTTATTGTCGTATCAAGAATATCTCTAAGCTCTACATCTAGCCCTTGTGATTATATAATAAATGAGCTAAAAGCGCATAACTATATAGCGCTGTCAGGACTCGCACCCAACTCACTATATGTTTCGCCGGTAAGTTTTATGTATCTGTCTTACTTTGCATGTCATAGAACATATATGAGGCTAATGAAATGAAACTTATTTTTTTAGATGAGACTTTCAAGCTAATTTTAAATGTAAGTCCTTTTCACCGTCCCTTCGGCCCAGAATCGTAGCTTTGGGCCCCAATATGTTCTCTACGGCACTAGAATTAATATTTTCCTCTTCTGCCTTCACGATAAGATGTATTCTGGAACAACCGCTTAGTGTACATTCAAGGCGTCTCCGGGACTCATCCCGTCCCGTCTTGTTATACCCTATGCCAGGCTCTGTGATATTAGGCAGGAAAGCGTATTGCATATGTTTCGGATGTGAAATAATGAATCAGTAATTACAAATATCGACCAACAACGCGTCAGCCACCGAAGGAAAGAACAAATCATGTGAGCAGGAACCGGTCGAACGGGCAGCGGACATCGTGACAATAAATAATATCACGGACAACGGAATTATCGCTCGGCACTTCGCGTGTATAGTCGGTCGGGATGATATGTAATCGACCCCGGAAACCGATGGCGCGAAAATAGCTTCAGTCGCGGCTTTAAGCTACCTCCTTAAATACCTACTATCTACAGTGGGTTAGGTAGGTTGTTATATAAGCTTTGCTTACGTACACTCTCGGAGTTATTGGAGAGCCAAGCACTCTTTGTCCTGGTAGCTCGCATCCTCCAACACTTCGGCGGAGCTTCATGCACGAGGCAAGCAAGCAGCTTTTAATTACTACCCTGTCCCGTGCCAGATAGGTGCATAAGCGATTCACGCGGCAGAAAAAGGTACTAATCGCTAATCGCACTTTTATTAAGGCGCTGGCTAATATACTAGGTAGGTTACCTAGGTACTACGATACCTTAAGTAGGTATGGAGGCTGCTCAGCAGGCTACCAACATCGCTGCAGGCAGAGGCGGGCGGGGTGAAGGAAGGGGATCTGCCGCGGAGGATCTATCAATCTATTTACTATTAGGATACGTACTGTATTTGAATGCTTGCTAAGGTGAATTGGTGGCGCCGGCTCGGTATCGATCAAACTAGGTATTTTAAATATTTATATATCACATTATCACCATCCATCCCTTACATCTGCCGCTTTACTCAAGTATAAACCGCATCATATCATTACAACGAGCTTCTAAATCCGATGAGACAACCCTCAAAGTAGTTACTTAACCCTCTTCCAGCTAAACCGCCATGTCGACCTTAAAGCTCAACCCGGAATGGGAGGTATTATGGCAGACGTTCTCCCTAATGCCCAAGCCCGTGATCAACGACGTCTTTGATCTCCGCAAGGCCTCGAACGTGAGCATGGCGGCATCCGTCGCGGCACTGCCAGCGCGGACGGATATCCAGGAGACCAAGCACACGATCCCGTCGCTCGACGGCACTAACATCGACGTGCACCAGTTCGTGCCACCAGCCGCATCATCATCATCATCATCATCATCATCATCATCATCATCATCATCACCATCATCCAACACCGCGGAGCCCCAGCAGAAGCAGCAGCAGCAGCGCGCCATCCTCTACATCTTCGGCGGCGGCATGATAGCAGGCAGCATCGACCTCTGGCGCGTCGCGATCCAGGACCTAGCCGACAGGACGGGCTCCCAAGTCTTCGCGGTGCACTATCGTCTAGCGCCCGAGAACCCGGCGCCCGCGGCCGTCGAGGACGTCTTCTCGGCTGCGAAGTGGCTGCAGGAGCGCGCGGCTGAGTTCAACGTCGACCCCAAGCGCGTGGTCGTGTACGGGAAGAGCGCCGGCGGCGGCATCGCGGCGGGCGCGGCGCTCATGGCGCGCGATAAGGGGGGCTTGCCGCATCCGCTGGCTGCTGTGGCGCTTACTTATCCTATGTTGGATGATCGGACCGTGTTACCGGCTGATCACCCGGTACATCAGTTCTTGGTGTGGACGGCGAAATCGAATGATCTGGGTTGGAAAGCGCTCTTGGGCAGAGAAAGAGGTGAGAAACGATCCCAGACAGCATATCTATGCTGGTAGTATCCTACGTGGTGAGTGAGATGGGCTAACTTTAACTAGAGGAGCGCACGGACGAGAATGTGTCCATCTACGCCGCGCCGGCGAGGGCTAAGGACTTAAGCGGACTGCCCGACATATTCATCGATGTCGGCGGTCTAGATTTGTTTATGCAAGAGGACATAGCGTTTGCGAGCAGGCTTGCGGCTGCGGGCGTCTTTGTCGAGCTTCATGTTTATCCTGGCGTTGCACATGGATTTGACTCCATAAGACAGCTGAAGATTTCCCAAGAAGCAAGAGCACATCAAGAGAGATTCTTGACGACTTATTAAGGTGGTAATGCAAGAGAGGAGAAGAGAGGAGAGGAGTGGTTGTTAAGGTTAGGAGGTGCAATTGTGTTACGAGATGCTACAAGTTTAAGCTCCAGTCATTAAACACATAGAGAGTATAGAACTCATGACCCAGGCAGTACCTGGGAGAGTTGCAAATGAGATGCAACTGGGGTATTCAAGCATGCCTTAAACCCTATCACGATAGGTTGTTTTCTCGTAGCTTTTCAGAAAAGCGTTGCTATCGCAAAGTCCTTTGCTGACATATAGAATAATACCAATTCGAAGCCGATTGCAGCAATATGACGATGGAGACTGTCAGTGCTATCTTTTTAAATTGAGTTCCCCACGCCGACCTTCTGGAACAGGCATGTGCATAACTGACCAGGTTCCGGGGATACGGTGATCGGTGACGATGTTTGGTGGAGGAACCCGTTCCTGAAACGACGATCGGCAGACCGGCCTCCTTCCTACTACTGTATAAATACCCCTGCCAACGCAGATCATGAGATAAATCTCACCGAGTATAAAGATACTGCAGCCGGCGTTACCTTGGATGGAGACCTGGTTGGTTCTCGCCTTGCGCGAATCGCCACGTACCGACAAGACCACCAGGTCATCGAAGCTTCAGAGATAGTGCCTCGACCCGATACGTCAATATGAAGTTCACGATCCAAATGGGCGCAGCGTTTGCCCTCGTTTCTAGCCAAGTCGCCCACGGCTGGAACGCGACGATCTATGACTCTACCAATTGCACAGGCAACCGCGTGCGTTTATACTCGTCATCAGACACTACTGCACAAGGCGCGCTTACTGACGTGAAGGAAAATAGTACCATATTTACAATGAGGCCAATTACACGAAGTACTTTGAAATGGATGGTTCTTGGGGCGCAGAGATACATTGCGCCTTTCAAGGCATAAACAATAGCACGGGCCCTTGTGACGAGCAATTCCCTATTGGCAAATCGGTCTTTAGTGAAGTCGGTTCCTGTAATTCGTATTCCGGGGGTCATTCGAGCGGCGAGTACGAAGCAAAACAGAAGCAAGGCGAGTGCAAGACGACGGATTTCAGCATTCGCTCCGTCGTATGTTACGATGATTGATTCGCGTAATCAATTGATTACACGAGGAATCCGTATTGAGTGGGATAATCAATCTCCAACGAGACACGGACTGAGAGGCGAAGGGCAACTGAGATATTGGGCTCGTGATGTTATCACGAACTACTCCCCAATTGAATCCGAGGTGGCCAATCTAGGATTGTATGAGTAAGGAATTGTGAACGGGGAAGAGTAGTGTGTTGTATCTTCCGAGATTACATAAAAGTTCATATGCACATCCGATAGTCGTCTCGAGTTAAAGTCGGACTTGAGACTTTTACAGTAGTTAAGTATAGGGTCCGTGGAACCACGAATGTGCGTGCGTTTCATGAATACCAGATGAACCAATCGAGAACCAATCAGGACAAATATGCCTGTCAACTACTGGCGCTGCCGCTTTCCGATAAGCCAGTTTGAGGATTATAATTGCCTAATTGGGGTCGACAACGCGTTAAGCCGCGTTGTCGACCTATAAAACATGACAGATAATAGAGCTACCGTGAGCTGAAGGGGTTACGTCGGCTGGAGCTCGTGTTGTCGCCATGTTGTATCGTCCACTGGAGAATACGGGCTCATGGCCACGCGAGAAATAACCAGGTTGTCATTGGATTGGACGAGGAGAAGCGGACTATAAGGCGTCAGGGCTGTGCTAAAGCCTGCTGCCGGCTAAACTCAACTCTAGAGCGAACCTGCACAACAGCCTCATTGTACACGTCATTGGACATAAACTATTCAAATTATCGACAGCCGCCTTGAATGTCAACTGTGTAGCATTTTGTCGCTGCTGCGCTGCTTGACTCAGATCAGCGGTGAGTAATGAGGCACCCTCGATCCAGTTGCCCGATATAGAGATATTCGTCTGCTACCTACCCGAATGTGTGATGAAAAAAAAGGTGAAAACGATACGCACAATATTATAACATAGTTGCGGTATTGCGGCGCGGGCCGCCATGAATAATAACTAACTAAATCCTTCCTGGAGTGTAGCACAAGCAAAGCTGCGGGATAATTGTAAGCGGAAGCTGCCTGGATACCAGTATAGTAGCTTGGGGGCCTGTTTCAAGAGATGCGAGGAATATTCCAAAAGAAGGTAATGAAAGGTGATGAGCATGCTCGCTGGAGACGGGACGGCAAGCGCGGACATTTTCTGTTACAGTTCTGGCGAGACTGTCCAGACTACAACCGTGATCTGAGGTGGGCAGACGCGGAGAACAGGGTCGGTTCATTCAGCGTAAACGCCAACTGTGCCACCTTAATCCGAAGACAATAGGACGATTTCGTGCAATGCGTCTCACTAGAAAGGCGCAGCCAAGGAAGATGGTCAACGATGGGTGCGATGCTGAACATTGCATGGCTCTCTCTCCTGAGTAGTCTTATCGTCACCTACCTGACGACAGTGTAGGGGTCGTGGTTATTCGCCCGAAGACGAATGTCACCTTAGTAAGGTTAGGTAGTAAGATAGACGAGGCATACTGAGACATGCATTAGTAGTTTACCTACCGCCGGATATTGCTCCTGTGCATTGATGGCACGCTTAGTCTACCTGATAGCCTAATCCCTCAATTGCTCGCTCGAGTAATATACTACCTCGTAGCACAGGCGCATGTGCGTTGAGTCGCCCGATGGCGCAGAAACTGTGACGATAGACTAATAGTTTTAACTGGTCATGAAGACTATTCGGAGGTGACAAAACTGCATTAATGTTGACAATTGGTGCGCAAGTAAGATGTACCTAAGGTTAGGTAGGTTAGATGTGCGGGGTCCCTGGCCTTAGGTAAGTAGTTTATCAGACCGGAAACATTATGCCGTACATATATAGAGGCCATTAGTCCCCGATAACGAAGTGAAATACGTGAAACGAAAATAAGGCTTACAGAAAAAAAGTGTACTACATGTAAAGCAGGTAAACTGTTTTGTCAGTACCTCTAGGGCAGACAAACCGAAACTAAACTTACAGATTTAAGGCCGGTGAGTGGGGCATACACCGACTGCGACCTACCACGGGCACTACCACGGGCATGCGGTATCATCATGTCTCACCCTCCCGTCTGCAGCGAACTCGAGGGACAGAGCAGCAGCACAATTTACGTGAAAGAAGCTCCTCCTATAATGTTGAATCCCACTCTTTTGCTTTTTCACCTCCCCTCATTTTCTGATACCTCGGTAGGTACGTCTATAAGTCATGACATATGAATCGTATACAATATGCGCAGCAAGAAATAAGTAACCTTACTCCCTACTACATGTTCTCACCCCCTCGACCTTATACATTGATTGCATTTGTTCTCCAAGTGCTATTAAAACATTGTGGAGGGGCCCGTCACTGCCATCATCACCGTCGTCATCAGTACAAATCACTGTCAACTGCTTAAACTCCAGAGCTCCTGTTTCCCCCGTCCAGCTACACTGCCTACCTATCACCTATTACCTATTTTCGACCGCCAAATCTTGGGTTGTAGAAGCAAGCAGGCAAAGCACGTTTAACTTAGTATAGACCAACAACTATACCAACAACTATCTGCGCTCCCATACAGAAGGATCGGCGCTTAGTCGCGCATAATACTGGCGGCATTTACACGGGCGACAATCTGACCTTCCCCTTCCCCCTGGTGCCCTAGCAATCTATTTTAAACATCAGTCGAAGGCTTTGCTGGATATACGTAGGTAAGAGAGCTAAGAGAGCTACCAAACCTGTCCTACAGGTATCCAGTAGCATCTGATCTTGCGTCCCTTTGAAACACGCGTGCACACACATACACACACCTACTGTACTCAGTAGAGCTGCACACACCTGCAGAGAACCCACTTCGAATTTAGTGTCGTCGTCGTCAACTCATCACTCATCATTCATCACGCACGCGCGCGCGCGCATTGCACAGCCTCGTGTGAGCTCTTCTTTCTCGCCTTACTTACTTACCTTAGTCACTAGTGCTGTCTACCTATACGGCACTTCACTGCTTCCGTGCCACTCCCCCATACGAAGGGTACCAAAAAAAGAATCGAAAGGGAGTGGAAGGGGAGTGGAAGAGAGACGGGTGAGAGGAAGCAGAGAGAGAGAGAGAGAGGGAGGGAGGGAGAGCATTGAGGCAAAGGGCAACAACACTCGCTGGTTGGTTGATGGCTTGCTGACCGCTCTCTTGTGCTTTGTACTTGATTTTTCAGTTTTTTGGTCTTTGTACTTTGTATGAAGGCACCGTTTGGTTGGAGAGCCAGCGCGCTACTACTACTGCTACTACTGCTACTAGGTGCTACTACTACTACTACGTATTAGAGCCAGCGACCCAGCCCAGCCCAGCCCAGCCCGGCAAATCAACCGACCCAGGCACTCTAGTTTGTTGCACGAGAATAATAATAACCCAGACCAGTCCAGATTCAGCAATAGATCCAGCAAAGAGGTCCAGATAGATTACCACGTTGGTCGGCGCCCCACGTCCCCTCATCGCTCCGAGTCATTCATTCACTTTATTCACTGGCTTCTGCTTCTCCCTCTTCGTTTCGCGTCCGCCTAGAAGGGAAGTCTCGCGAGACGATACGAGACGACACACAAGACGACATAGCGCTACCCTTCCATAAGCATACATTTATAGTAGATAAAGGTGCAAGTTGCAAGTTGCAAGTCGCTACACGGCATCGCGGCCCGTTCCCACACTCCCACACTATCTATCCATTCTCGACAGCGCATTGCCGTCTTACGTACGGTTCTGTCCTATCCTGTCCTGTCCTGTCCTAAGTGCTGTCCTGTGCTGTCCTATACCACCCTATCCCACCCTACCTTATTCCTTGGGGATAGCTTCTTCTCGGCTTTCCACACAACACGTTCGCATTCCCATTCGCATTCCCCATTCCCACTACTGTTCCCCATCCCGATTCCCGCGCATATCTGTGGTCGTGTCTCACGTTGGGAGATCCCATCCTAGCGCCCATTGTTGGTTGGTCAAGTGCGACGCTATCGTCGTCAGACGTGCTTGAGCACAGCCCCCCTCCCTTACTTTTGCCGGCGCTGCGCCACCCTGTCAGGCAGACTCGCCTGTCAACCTTGCGAGACTCGACATTGACATTTCTAAAGACGGAAACACCACCAACAAACCCCTTCCCATGGAGCCACAACCTGCCCAGCCCGCGACGCCGGCACGCGGCCGGTCGCCGTCCGCGGGGCACCAGCAGCCTCATATAAGAAATACGCACTCGCCTTCGCCTCATCCCTATCAGTCTCCAGACGCCTCTATCGGCCTCGGCATCGGTCTTGACCCCTCCTCAGCTGCCAACCCTCAGTTCACTCCAGACGGCTTCGGCGATTTCAACGCCAGCGACAATCGCTTCTTAAACACCTCACAGCCTCAGATATTCTCACAACCAGGTGCCACCGACGCAATACCTTTCGACCCGAACCAGGGTTTTGGTCAGACCCAGTCCGGGTTTTCGCAAACCCTGATGACAGGCGACTTCACCACCGGCGCCGATTTCTCCCTGTTCCCGCCAGCTACACAGGCCGATCAATATAGCACGACCCAATTGTTTGGCGATATACCTCAGAACAATCCCTCGGTTCTCAACCCGAGCGACCTGGCGAACATGAACTCTCCGCAGACACACCACTCTCCTACTCCGCCTCATCTGCTAAAGCCCGATCCTGGTTCAACGCACCATTCGCCCTCATTCAACCAACAACAATTCTCGTCTCCTCCGGGTCATTCCAGACATACTTCATTAGGGCCTGAAGCCGCCTTACTTCCCGGTCAACTAGATTGGACTCAAGCCCAGTTTCAGGGGCATCGAAGGACACCTTCCGACTACTCTGACATATCCTCCAACGCGGCGTCGCCTAGCCTCACAGCCCATGACGGATTCGATCATCCTGAGCAAGGCCACTCACCAATGCAACGACCCCAGGACAACTTCTACGACGGTGTCATGGGGCTAGGCAACTTCAGCATTTCCGATCCCAATCGTAACAGTCGGAGTCCATCACATAGTCCACATATATCTCCACGGTTACTTCCCCAGGTGCCTGAGGCCGGCCAGATAAATCAGCCAATGATGCTAAATGCAGGATATGGTGGTCCCCCAGTTGGCTACGCCATGCAACCCGAAGAGTTTCCAACATTACCACAAGAGCCATCCATGGAACAACAGATACCCCAGGGGATGGCCCCACCCTCAATTAACATAGATTTCGCCCCCAATGCCAAACAGACCACGTTTGAGCCTCCAAAGCCGCCTATGGATGAGAGCTCTCTGACTCCCCCTGATAGAGGTAACATCACCTGAACCTACCTACCTGATCCTAGGTTGTATGTCTAACAATCATATAGGGCGGCCTAGATCACGGCCACGGGCAGCTACGGATTCGATGTACAGCGGCGGTGGCGGCAATTCACGGCCTCAGACACCGGGTGGCCTATCACCACATTTGGGTGCTGATCTTGCCAATCGTAGCCGCTCGGGGTCCGAATCATCGTCGAGGTCCCTTTCTCCATTAGCCCCGGGTGACAGGTCTGGTAGTGCCAACGCAGCCTCTCGAAGGCGTGTATCTATGTCTTCAGTGCCGAATAATGTGATTGCGCTTCGACTCGCAGATCCTGAATATCAGGCTGCTCAGGACAACGGAACCACCAAGCGGGTTCAGAAGCATCCTGCAACGTTCCAATGCACACTTTGTCCGAAGAGGTTTACCCGAGCTTACAATCTCCGTTCTCATCTGCGCACTCACACGGATGAGCGGCCTTTCGTGTGTACGGTTTGTGGCAAAGCTTTTGCCCGTCAACATGATCGAAAACGCCATGAGGGGTTACACACCGGCGAGAAGAAATTTGTCTGCAAAGGTGAACTAAAAGCTGGTGGGCAATGGGGTTGCGGTAGAAGATTTGCCCGTGCCGACGCGCTAGGCCGTCATTTCCGGTCAGAAGCTGGTCGGATATGTATTAAACCTCTTTTAGACGAGGAGATGATAGAGCGACAGCGTGTCTGGCAGGAGCAACATATGCAAATGGCTGCCGCACAAAACATGGCTCAGCAACAAGTCATGATGGATCCCGGCGTTTATCCAGGTATGGATCCTAACGCCTACGGTTTACCGGCTGCATTGCTGGCACAATACCCTGCGCTAGCCCAGATGAATTGGAGCCAGAATGACATGGGCAATGTGGACGATGAGATCAGTGGTCGGTCAAGTTTCGATGCGTCCGACTATGATGATGGTGAGGAAGCTGGCTACGTAAGCGGGCCCGGCACGGGCTTTGGCGAAGGTGGAGGCCAGCAAAACTTTGGGGAAATGGGATACGCTAGCGATTACGGGGGCCGTTGATTAGTGTTGCTATAATTCCCAACCTTCATTTCACGACGATCACTGTGGCGTTCTAGCGGTTTGGAGTTGTTGAGCGATGCATCATGATATGGATTGGGCGGTATGTTGCTGATCTAGTTACGCTGGGCATCTACGAGGCTCTTTTGTTCAGAGATATGTGCACCTTATAGACGGCATTAGATACCACTTATCAACTTAAATATTCTAGACTCTTTTTCATGACACTCAGCTTTTTGTTCCAAGTATATCGTAATCCGGATTAAGACTTAATGACGAAGCTCCATTCATACTAATCCAAACACTGCTTCGGAGAAAAGCAATAGGCGCGATACATTATTACAAAGTGATAAAGGCTCCAATAATTTGTATTTCTTCGAGGGCTAATCGTGCCACGCCCCCACTTTATTCGGTATTCGCTTCGCGAGGTGGATACTGCTGAATAATCGAATCCTCCGGCCGGCTCAATATGAACCCACACGCTATGTACGGACCGGGCAATAGCCCGCCGGCGTATTTCCACCGGCCAGATTCAAATTAGCGCGGGGAAGCAAGAGGGTACGAGGAGTTCATGCAGAGCACGTCGTGGACGTATGAGCTTTCCAAAAGTGTTACGCCATGCAGGCTACTGAGCAGGGCTACTGTTACATACTTACCTACCATACGCTTTCTTGATCTGATGCTTTGTAATTAACGCCGAACTACCACTGTTGGGCCTATGCTATCCTTCGTGTAACAAAAGCATTACGCCTTTGATCCACCTCATTTTCTAACTATAATAATAGGGCGGCCTACCTCAGTTCTATGGTATAGCGGTATGCACTTTTAGTAGAGCGAGAACTTCAATATTCATCTATCTTTTAGCTCCGAGACACAGTTCCTGGAAATTAAGCAATCCTGTAGATAGGAAGTCTACATATCTTGTTCAAGACGTTACTAGAAGTGAGTAGATTCTTACTCTATAAACGACGAGAGTTGCAAAGATAGTAAACAGGAAACTGATACAAGACTTAGGAAAATAAAAGACAACATGGCCACTGCGAAAGCGCTCGTTCTCGCCGCAAAAGGCAAGGTGGAAATCAGAGAGGTGCCCTTGCCGAAGCTCAAGAAAGGCGAGGTCCTCGTCAAAGTTCACGCCGTAGGCCTTAATCCTACCGATTGGAAGACCATCGATAACGCCGATGCTGAGCGCTTCGGGACCCGGTCCGGGTGCGACTTTGCTGGCGAGGTTGTCGAGGTTGGCCCCGGCGTGACGAAGGATATCAAGAAGGGTGATAGGAGTGCTGGATTTGTGTTTGGCGCGTAAGTGACCAGTTCTCATGATTTTTTTTGTCTCTTTCTTTTTGCTGTTATTTTCAGAGCCCAGGCGTGTAAAAAATGGGAGAATGAGATATATGAAACAAGCCCAAGAATCTATATTTGCTATTAAAAGCACGTCTAATACTAATTCATAACTCGTACAGAGCACGGCATGCACCTGATAATGGCTCCTTCGGCGAATACGTGGCCGCCAAAGAGTACGTGCAGCTCAAGACGCCCGACAACGTCACAGACGAAGAGGCAGCGACCTTTGGCGTCTCAGTGACTACAGTAGTACGTCATCCTACTCACTCACCAAATCCGTACACATCTTACTATATAGAGAGAGAGAGAAAACTCACGCATTCCTCTATCCGTCCTCACAGGGCCAAGGTCTCTACAAAGCTCTAAAGCTACCATTCCCAAACAACCCATCCCCAACGCCGTTCCCAGTCCTCATCTACGGCGGGAGCACAGCGACCGGCATCTACGGCATCAAGTTCGCCAAGGCGTCCGGTCTAACAGTGATAACGACGGCATCGCCGCACAACTTTGAACTACTGCGCTCGCTAGGCGCAGACCACGTCTTCGATTATAAATCCCCCACCGTGGGCGCCGACATCCGCGCCCTGACGGGGAACAAGCTGAAGTACGCGTGGGATTGCACGGGCTACGGCGCGGCCATCTGCGCTGCTGCGTTGAGCGATGATGGAGAGAACGGTGGGAAGCCGAAGTACGCTACTATCATCCCTGTCAAGCGGGAGGTTTTCGATGAGATCAACCCGATTGTTGATGGGCCGTATTTCACGCTCGCGTATGATGTCTTTGGGGTGCCGTTCCCGAGGCTCGGGACGACGTATGTGCCTGATCCTGAAGAGATCGCGTTTGCGGGGAAGTTCTGGGATCTTACGAGGGAGTTGCTTGAGAGTGGGAAGTTGGTTCCGCTTAAGCCTGAGGTTAATCGTTTTGGGAGTGGGCTTGAGGGGATTGTGAAGGGGCTTGATGAGCTTAGGAATGATCGCGTTAGTGGGACGAAGTTGGTGTATACTTTGTAGGGGGAAGTAAGTAGGACGGGCCTGGGAGATGATGTCGTGAGGATTGAGGTGGGAGACGTGGGAGATAGTTTTAGTTGTTCGTTCTCTTGGTTCGTATGGCCTTGATAGGACTCGCGTAGTATATATTATGCAACGTATGGACAATATGTGTCATGAAAATGCGATTGCTGTACACATATATACACGTCTCAACATCGTCGAGACTTTTATTATGCAGTCTTATAGGACATAGCGACAACTAAATAATGAAATTCATATAGCGTAATGCTATCCCACCATGGGGAACACCCTTGGGATAACTTTCCTATCACAACATTCGTCCTCTCCTCCATCCAGCAGAAACCACCACCCAGCTCCTTTAGGTAAGCGAGTATCTATGATGAAGTCCAGGACCTGCTTTAATCATAAGCTCTGGCCCGATCATTAAGCGCCTGATGATGCTTATTGTCTGGCGGGGTGTCAACTCGTTCTTGCTTATGTAACTGGCCGAACGCGGGCTGGAACTCCCCCGGCTTCATGTACTCCGGGTGCACGTACTTGGGGGCATCGGATTAGTGCGCGTCCCGCTCGCGCTTCGCCGCTGCCGGGTCTAGATTTGGCCGTCGCGTCGCTTCGGGGCGAGACGCGGGCGATGGCGAGGAGAGCACGAAGTAGGCTAGGACTGGGATACCTAGGAGTGCGGCGAATAGGCTGTTGTGGTGTGTTAGTGGGAGAGGTATGTATGGATGACGGGAGGGTTGGAGTGCGGTTGTGGTTGGTGTGAAATGGAAGATACGAATGAATGAATCAATGGAGTGTTCTACGAACAGTTGTCTGTTGGGACCGGGAGGTGGTGGTGGACCTTCCGTGGCATAGGTTCGGCGCAGGCGTTAAGAGACTCGCGATATCGTCGCTCGTCCATCGCGTGATGCTACGCGAGGAGACGACCGGATGAGAGTTCTTACGATAGGTGAACTAGACATGATTTTGATGATTTTAAGGTTCAACAATTTGATACTGTTCAATTATTTCCGGTCTTCATTTAGGAGATTCATAGTTGTCTTATTAACTTGTGATACTGTACGGTTGGCCATGTTGTATTATAAAGGATGTGATATATGACCTATATATGACGCCGTAGAGTCATCAGCTCATAGCAGTTTTGTATCGGCACTATGAGATCTAAAACCATAATTAAGATTCTACTAATCGGGCTCGCTATTTGTATTGGGTATGGCTAGGTTCGTTACTTTTCATCCGTTCGTGAGATCACTAGTCTGAGGCTAGCTGGTTCGATGACGGTGAGAAAGACAGACAACTCAGGGGTGAGGGGTCCCTACTGAAGTTTGGTCTTATAATTAGTAATTGACAAGTGTACTGAGTATGGTGAGCTTCTATTAGTTGCATTCTATCGAAACTTTGCTGTGTTTTCTTTCTCGATCTTCTTTCGTGTATTTTCTCCTTACTTTTTAATTCTGGTAATTGGTTTGAATAGCAATGAGAGGGTTAACCGGGTACCGAAAATCCGGGAAGACAGCTCCTGATCGACCTCGAGAGACAGTTTCTAGGTTGATTGCTTGGCCTCAGCTCCGCAATATGACGGTGATCGTAAGATATTACTTTCATTCTCATTAGGTATCATATATCGCTAACAAATGTATGTCCAATCTGAGACAACGGCTGAGTAGAGAAACAATCGTACTACCAGTAGAGTATAATCATGTAGAGACGAGATTCAAGTCGTAAACTCGATAATCGTCAAAAGCCATAATAGTGGCAGAGATGACCGACTTGCACAAATGCTCACAGAGCGTGCGATTCGCATCACGCCTCAGAATCTGCGACATGATCAGGATAAGCGGCATCTCGATCTCGCACGCGCAGACAATGTCCCACGTAGGTTCGGATTCGGCATCAGTCTCTGTCTGCGCATCCCAATTCCTCGAGCCCTTCCTACTGTCCGTAGCTCCACTCTCACTTTCATTGTTGTCTTCGTTTCCTTCAGCCTCCCCTCTCGCCTCCTCCTCGTTGGTAGGCGCGATAGATCCCTTCTCCGTATCCCCATCCCAGGTATCGCCACCCTCCCGTATGCCCTCCCGAGACACATATGCACACCCCGTCTCCCGTGACACGACCACGAATGTACCCCTCGTGACGACTCCGCCCGACACGCTCTGCCGGAACCGGATGCCGCCCTCCGTCTTGACGCCGACCGCGAGATAGCGCTTCAGACGCGAGAAATACGGTACGATGAACGGTACCCAGTAGACGTCCTCCCAGACGTCGCAGAGCCACCAGCGCGGGTTCGTCTCCGTAGTAGTGTCAGCGGAGGAGGGGGTGGCGGTGCTGGTGCACGGGGGCAATAGGTCGTACCGCTCATCCTGGAAGAAGGGATCCCCTTTTATCACGGCGAGATCCTTGCGGCTGATCGGTCCGGACTTGGGCCGGTAGGCGACTACGTACCCGTGGTTGTCGAGTAGCGGCTCGAACGTCTGCAGTGTCGCTACGACGTGCGCCGGAGATATCTGGGGTGGAATGGGCACGTGGACTTCGATGCTGTGTCTCGTCGGCATTCTTTGCGTTTGTTGTTTAGTGTTTGATGTTTAGATTATGACGGCGATATAATCGCTCATGGGCTGTTGTCACTCGTTGAGTGAATCCTTAAATCGCTAACTAGATCAGTACCTATTAATCCAGCATCGTTGTCCTTCCTCGGCTTCTTATACAATGCACCGGGTTTAAACACTTGGCTCCCTCCCGGATTCACTAGCGAATCTTCATGCGAAGAGGAAATAGAATCATTTTCGTCATGAGCCCTTTTTCTTTAGCTTCGCTAGAGGTCAGCACTATAGCAGTGACTCCTCGGGGTCCTAGTTAAGCTGACATATCACCCTTGTGTCGCATCTCAGCCAATCGACTAAGAGCGCGATCTTGGTCGGGCGTGTGGCTTGGCATGGCTTAGCTGCTATGGCAGTGGTGCGAATGGCGTCAGCTACTGCCTCGATCAATGGAGATGTAGGTCCGCGCTGCATTTTCTATACCCCGCATCCCGTTTATTTACGTCTCCTTGGGCTTCGCGGCAATGTTAACTCTTTCAGTGATGGTTGCACTTTTCAATTAAACAATCTCCATGTCAATCGCGCTCCTTTATATGGTATCTGGGCTCCATGAGACTGTAAATTTAGGAGCTTATGAGACATTTGTATTCTCGGGACTAACACACCTTAACGCACGCCTACACATTAACACTGTTTGAAGGGGTAGTCTCGCTGATTCCGAGCTACAAGCTCTCACTCACGCCGGCATTGCCTTGCTGATCGAATAGAATAAATGCAATCAAGAACATATCATCTATTACTTCATAACCAAACGTTTGAGTCGTTGGGATCGCTCAGAGTATTTATCAAGGGTCGTGGTTTCAATTTAGCATGCAAGATTATTAGACTATATAATCTGTTTCACCTTATGTGATCGAATCTTAAGCGTAAATATGTATTACTTGGTTAAAGGGAAGATCGATCGGCACTGATTCAAAACTTGGAATTGTTACTCCTAGCGACCTCTTCGGGTGGCTATACAAATATATTATGGTTAGGTGACCAGAGAAAGGATATCCTTAAAATAGAGTTGGTTGGTAGGTAGGTATACTGTTTCGAGGTTAACTGGTCTGGTTGCACAACTCATAAGACACCCCGGCCTCAGCGGCTCTGTTTAGGCTCCTTTGACTGCTAGCCTGTGGTTGGAATTACCAGGGGCGAAGGCAGCTAAGACCAGTGTGCCTCAGCTTATCCCTATCGTTTGGACAGTTAACAATCACTTTAAAGTATTGAAGATGGGTTGTTTATCCAACGCTTTGGGACAGTGTCAACGCTTTTTCCCACCCTGTCTGTGTGACCCCGCTTGGATACTTGATGCATTTACATAGGTATGTCATCATGAATAAGAAAGATGGCATGCGTCACTGGACACGCCTGTCTAAGTCTTTGATCCGATGTATGGTTACTTTATAGAGCATACGTAGAGGAAAACGATATCCGGAATCGAGGCCATGGGCTTGCTTGATGCGCAACTGTCGCCACCTTGCAGATACGGGATGACTCGATATTTAATTTCTTCACGGCGGCCTGGTAGTGTAATTTATAGATGAGGTGAATAGATGCACAACGGAAGAACTAGGGAGGGGCGTGGGCTACAGAGAGAGGACCACCTACCTATTGCGATGCCGGGATCATGGGCGTGAACTTGTATGCGTCAATCTGCTGATATATGATCGGGCAAACGAGCCGAGTCCAATGAAGCCTGACGACGGAGAAAATTTTCACGATGGCAAACCAATGATCAACTACATGACGTTTTAAAGCTGATACTGAATAGAGAGCCACTGCGCCGTTGCCTGTCGATTGGGTGTAAATCTCACCTGCTTTGGCGCGAACCTCTGCGCCGGAAAGTGTCGACGAGCGCGCAATGAAGCGGTGAAGCCCTTCGCGATGCCGTTTCGGGTGGAACGTGGTGGGATCTCGCATGGAGACATGGGGCTTTGGGCAAGGGAGATCCGCCCGTAGTATTTTTGTATTGTTGTCTCATTCCACCTTTTCCATCTTGGCCGTGACTATTTGCCCGAAACAGGACGCGGACGAGGGCAGAGTACATTAGCTGCCGCCGATGCAGGCTGCGAGTATATTACAGTATGTACGTGTTGCGCGGGAAGGCTAAGTAAGTAAGTAAGTTAGGAAGTTGATGCACCAGCACTCGAACGAACATGGTTCACAGCAAGCGATCGAAAAGCTTGTTGCCGATGATTAAGTACGCTGTAAGCAATTGCAGTAACACTCACTCACTCACTTACCTACATACACTGCGATATGGTGTACCTATACCGACCTTGGAGGTATACACTATTATACTATCACGGGTATCGCTTCGTATAAGTACCTAGGATGATGCATCTAGGATTGCGTTAGTGCGATGGGGCGACGACGACGTGGAAGAACAGTGACGCGACGGACCAGCAGTAGATACAAGCTAACTGGTGCATGGCTGCCCATTCGTCATGTACAGAGACCTGTCCATGCTGTGCCCTTGCTGGCGAATACCAATCGACGACGTGAACCGGCTTCGTCGAGTGGATGATGATGAGGCAAAAGTCGCCAGGATTAAGGATCATGAGAGGGGCGCGCGGAGCATACTCGCATTGTAAGGCCACCTCTTTTGTCTACTAAAACCCTGTGTGTCATCTTCCTTTTTTTTTTTTTTTTTTTTTTTTTTTCTCTCCCCCTCGCTCCCCTTCCAAGTTTGTTGTTGTATACTACACAGCTGCATGTTAGGTATTATTAGTATGTAGGTGGACATAAAGACAGCTATAAAATGTATAACGTAAGGGACACTATTTGGGCAGAAGTTAAGGACCGAGCATATGATATAAGCAGGGGTCCGATACACAAGATTATGCCTTGAATATCCACCGACGAAAGCATCCATACTAGTACTAAAATAAACAAAATAAATAGAAGGTCAATAGAGGGGTAATCAGAACCAAGGACAAACATGGCGACCGGGGGGGGGGGGCTGGTCTGGGTTAGGTACTTTAGAAAAAAAGGGCACCAGGCGCCAAAATAGTATACCTAGGTAAGTGCTAAGCCATTACCTACCTATAAGAAGTAGGTAGGTACAGTCCACTGGCCGGATACCCAAGGTAACGCATACTACGTATATCTTGCTGGTGCAGTAGGTGCTACCCTAGAATAGAATTATACGGCTGATACACTACCTGACTCTACTACCTTGTAGGGATCTGGATGTTGGGGGTGTTTACTGAGTAGGTAGGATAATACTACATACCCGACAGTAGTTACGGTACACGACAGTTCTACCATATGCAGTGTACACTCATGTATGTACTCGCTATTGGTTGCCCTTACTTATATACCTACTAGGTAGCGTATAGTAATAATGTTATGTTGTTGTTTATTCCCTTTAAAATGCAGGTCGCGGCATGTAGTACAAACAAATTGTCGTGCTTGACAGGGTAAGTAATAAATCTTGTCAACTCTCTCGAAGCTCCTAAACTCTCCGCAATATGACCCACATAAGCTCAACTTGACAAGTGACTCGGTACGGTCCGATACACCCACTCAATCAGTCAGTCAGTCAGTCAGTCATCAGCATGGTCTTATTGTCATACATGGGTTTCAATCGAAGTGGTGATTGGGGGCTGGCCGCCTTGTGAATAAATAGCTCAGTACTATGAAATTGGAAATATAAAATATTATTGTAGCGTTGCCTACATGTAACGATAATCTTGCTTATATGTAACAATGAATGCTTGTCGGATGGGAGGCAAGGGCGGAAAGTGTAGTGGTGGATCCGTAAATAAATACAGGTAGACTTGCTGCCCGTTCACTGCCCGTTGAAACCAGACACTGACCACACTGACCAGAGTCGGCCAAAAGCAACTTAGGCCGGCCCCCTCCCGTCCCCTCCTTTTGCCGTTTCTAGAAGGACCCCACCGGTAGTGGCAGCACAGTCGGGCCAATGACGGTCTGCAGCCGTCTTAACCCAGCGCCTCGCCAGCCATCTCATCCCAGAGTCGATTCAGCTAAATCCAGCAAGCTCCTTTTTCGCACCATCAATGCACACACTCCCGTCCCTCTCTCTCCATCCATCCCTCCCTCGCCCACATTGCATATTGCGCACCCACACCCACACCCACACCCTCACACACACATCTACTTACTTACTTAGTAGTAGTATCTGCCTGCTCCTCACCCCCCCCTAAGCGTCGCCCACTCATGGCTTGCAACCGTGCTCTTGTTCTTTCTGCCGGATGACCCTGCAGCCCAGTCGTGCCAGTCGTGCCAGTCCTGACACGGCACACCCCCTTCAACCCCTACATTTACTTACATTTACATACATAAGCTCGAGACTGCTGTCCTATCATCCATCCCATCCTGCTCTAGACTAGACCTGTGCTTTTTTTCATTGCGACGTCTCTACATCTGCAGTGAAAGGGGACCTGGACGAGTCGGTGTGTTCCATATATGCTACATGCTACCTCATGCTGTAGTGTGTTGCTGCTGTGTGAGCCTGTCGCGGTCCACAGATACAGGCACGCTACACTCTCGGCTGCCATAAGCATTGCCAGCCTATGACCGCGCGGGCAATTGAGAATTGCCTACCTTACTTTTGTTATTTCTCATGATCCCGTTACGGCCTCCTTTACTCTATACATTTCGTTCTGGGCACCTTCTGGGCATGGGCATTGACGCGAACGTAGGGCTTACGAGACAGCGGGAGAATTAATACCATCACGGTTGAAGATCGTTCATAGCTGTTACTTGACACATACTGGACGCTTGTGCGTCTGACCTAGGATTTTTAGTCGTCTCGCCGTTTCTTCCCCGTTGCGTCTATACTAGAAGATATCTTGAGCGCCTCAGACCTAGCGTTCTGTCGTTGCGCCGACGGCCTATCTATCTACTTACTTTTTCCGCTAGGTCGAGGTATACGGCCATCTTTTCTGACTTCGATATCTCTCTTTGCGCCGTCTTTCACATTCTTCGTCGAAGGCGATACTGCAGCGTCCATGATTCTCACATCCGCTGTCGACCAGCCGAGCCATATCTCTCAAAATGGCCGCTACCGCTGTTGCTACAAGCTTCGTCTCCACGGCTGCGACAAGGAGCGAATCCGGGTGGCTACCGACTGCGCCTCGAGCGACCCAGGCACCTCAGTGGATTGAACTGGACCTGGAGACACGGCTGACACTTATCTCGCGACAGTGGCTCTTACAAAGAACACATGTGAGCAGTCTTTTGCGGTTCCTTGTATTATTCTCAAGCATCCTTCACACAAAAGCATTTAGTCTCTGTTGGCCTTAAAAGGTGGAGTTTGATGTTGGGATGGTGAAGTGGTGTGGAGGATTTGTGTTACTAACTATTCTCCTGTCCGACCACAAAACTCCAATGCACCCCGATCTAGTGTGAACCTTAAGCTAATTTATATGTCAATCATAATTAGAGATCTTCTAATCAATTAAATCAACAAGAGCGTGTTATCGTTCACAAGCCATTGACTATTCCCGACCCTACGCCGAAACGATCGAGGCGATTACCTTCGCCCTGTGATACGGAGCCTCCAGCATTCAGGGATATACCCGACTCCGCCTTCGCTGACGAGCGCGCCCACCGACGGCTTCCCAACCCAACTGAGGAAGAAGGTTTTCCCGTGCCGCCCTCAAATCCCCCCCAAGGAGCAGATCATCACAAAGGTTCTCTATTTAACCCATTTGTCCCCGAGTCTCATTGTGATTTCTCATCCGAGGATGGATTCGTCCAGCATGGCAGCAAGAAGAAGAAGGCGAAAGCAGCTCAACCCTCGAACGTTCAACCAGAAAAAAAGAACGACGGCGGAGCTGGTGACGGCGGTGACGGTGGTGCCGGGGCTGGTGGCGACCAGAAAGGTGATGCCGGCGAAACCGGGGGTGACGGTGCCGGCAAGGGAAACGGAGACGACAAAAAGGATGACAAAAAGGACGAAAAGAGTGACCCAAGCCCTGGCGACGACGCCTGGGGAAGTTTCGCCAACGTGGGTAAGAAGAAGAAGAAGGGGGCCAAGACTGAGGAGACCACCGACTTGTTAGGGACTGAAACCAAGTTTGACGCTTTCGATGAGATCAAATTGAATGATACCGGGCCATCTCTGAACCTTGACTTTGGAAGCAGTGCAGCAGACACGAAGGCCAATTCCGTTAGTATGTGGGGGTCCAGCTGGAATCCCGGCGCATCCTGGAACTGGTCTGGTACCAAGGCAGCTGACAAGACCGAAGATAAAGAGGAGAAGAAGAGTGATCTAGATTCTAGCCCTTGGAGCATCGACCGACCCAAACCCAAGAAGAAGGGCAAGACGACCTTCGGTTTTGGCATGGATGAGCCGGAAGAACAAAAGACCGAAGAGCCCTTAATTCCCGAAGACAAACTCGAGGAGAAGAAAGATGATGACTTCGGTTTTGGTTTCGCCACCGCAGGAAAGACAGATAAGAAGAAAAAGAAAAAGAACAGCATTTGGGACCCTGAACCTGAAGACAAGAACGAGCCACCCGCCGAAACCCAGGACAGTGGCTCCGCGTCGGTTGATGATGGCTGGAGTTGGGGCAATACAACTAAGAAAACGGCTAAGAAAGGCACGACTTCACTGCTGGACCCGACTCCTCAGCCCGAGAAGACAGAGCCGGCGGACGATTTATGGGGTGCTATAGGCTCGAAGGGTACCAAAAAGAAAAAGAAAGAAGTCGTTGGACTAGATCCTCCTGCGCCTGAGCCTGTGCCTGATCCCCCTAAGGAAGACAGTCCCTGGGGTGATGTGTGGGGCGCGACAAAAAAGGACAAAAAGAAGAAGAAGGGCGTAATTGAAGAGGTCAAGGAGCCTGATCCACCCGCACCCGAACCCGAAGATGATTTTTGGGGGAGTATCACGGGGAAGAAGAGCGGTAAAGGTAAAACTGTTGAGCCTGAGCCTGTCAAGGAAAATAAACCTGCCGAAGACGAGCTCTGGAACTCCCTAGGCTCCGGTTATAAAAAGAGTAGTAAGAAAAAGAAAAAGGGAACAATCGAGGAAGAACCAGCTAAGGAACCAGAACCTGACCCGATACCTGAACCTGAACCTGAACCGGAGCCGGAGCCGGAGCCGCAACTTGAACCGGAACCAGAGCCAGAACCGGAGCCGGCACCTATAGTTGAAGAGCCAAGTACCGCTTGGAGTTTCTGGGGAGCGACCAAGAAAACTGTTAAAAAGATTAAGGAACAAGATCCCATAGCTGAGAGCGGTGGCGATGGTTGGTTAAATTGGGGCAGCAAGAAAAAGAATGGTAAGGTGTCGACAGCCCTGACCGAACTGGACCAGGAACCCGCACCCGAACCGGCAGGACCTGCGGTCCCTGAACCCGGCGAGACTGGTAGTGGTGACGATTTCTGGGACACTTTTGGCACTAGCAAAACTAAGTTAAAGAATACTGACAGCAATCTTATCCCAGACTCGGTTGAAGAACATAAAAGTGATGAGGGTTGGGGTTGGGGTCTGGGGAAGAAGATATCACCGCCGCGAGCACCCACACCGCCCCCTCTGGAGGTAGAAGAACCTCAACTCGAAATGGAAGCGAATGTGTGGGATGAGCCCCGAAACGAAAATGAAGAAGACCCCGCTGCAGTCGCATTGGCAGCCGAAATTGCAGCTGAAGAACAGGAGCTATCTGAGTTGACAACAAAGAGCCTAAGGAAAAAGCTCAACAAGAAAGACCAGAAGCGGTTCGATGAGCTGACGAACAATGCGAACCGCCGAGCTGATGAGGCCGCTGCCAAGGAAGCTGAAGAGAAATTACGACTGGAGGCGGAAGCTAACGCCGCCGCCGCCGCCGAAGCTTCACGGGCCGAAGAAGAAGCCGCTGCTGCTGAAGCTCTCAAGGCGGAAATTGAGGCTGAAGAAGCGGAGCTCGAAGCCCTTACAGCTAAGTCTAAGAAGAAGAAGAAATTTACAAAGAAGGACCAAGAGCGAATGGATGAGCTTATTGAGAAGGCTAAATCTCGCGCTGCAGCCGCTGCTGCTACCGCAGAGGCCACAGAGGCCCCCGAGGCCCCCGAGACTGACCAGGCAGCCATTACTGGAGAAGCTGAAGTCGCTATTGAAGCCGAACAAGCCACAAATGAAGCCGAACAAGCCACAAATGAAGCCGAAGAAGCAGCGGCACGCGAAGCTGAAGCGCAAGCGGCCCTGGAAGCTGAGGAAGCGGCGGCTGAGGAAGAAGAAGCTAAAGCGCTCCAAACAAAATTGAAGAAAAGGAAGAGACTTACTAAGAAAGATCAAGATCGGTTGGACGAGCTTACCGAGAAGATTAATGCTCGTGTTGCCGCCGCAGCTGATACGGCAGCTAGTGATGAAGCTGCCCAAGCCGCATTAGAAGCCGAAATGCAGGCAGCGCGTGAGGCTGAGGAGCTAGCCGCTCAGGAAGCAGAGGAAACAGCCGCCCGCGAAGCTGAAGAGTTGGCTGCCCGTGAAGCTGAGGAGCAGGCCGCTCGTGAAGCCGAAGAACTAGCTGCTCGTGAAGCTGAAGAAGCGGCAGCTGACGAAGCAGAGCTTGAAGCGCTTAAAGCAAAACTTAAGAGGAAAAAGTTGCTCAAAAAGGACCAGAAGCGTTTCGATGAGCTTACCGAAAAAATCAATGCTCGTGCAGGTACTACAGGTGCTGACGGAGAAAATGCTCAAGCCGCCGCCGACGAACAAGCAGAACGTGAGGCTGAAGAGCTAGCAGCGCGAGAAGCGGAAGAACAGGCTGCTCGTGAAGTAGAAGAAGCTGCTCAAGCCGCACATGAGGCCGAGGAACAAGCTGCTCGCGAGGCTGAAGAAGCCGCTGCTCGCGAAGCCGAAGAACAAGCAGCCCGCGAAGCGCAGGAAGCTGCAGAGGACGCAGAGTTTGAAGCTCTTTCAGCTGCGAAGACGAAGAAAAAGAAGAAGTTCAAGGATCAAGCTAGATTGGACGAACTTACCGAAATAATTAACGCCCGTGCTGCAGCTACCATCACTGCAGAAACTGATGACGAGGCTGCGCAAGCTGCGATTGAAGAAGAGCAGGCCGCCCGAGAAGCCGAAGAAGCCGCTGCACGAGAGGCCGAAGAAGCTGCCGCGCGAGAGACTGAGGAGCAAGCGGCGCGCGAAGCGGAAGAACAAGCTGCGCTTGAAGCAGAAGAAGCCGCCCAAGCTGCACGTGAGGCCGAAGAACAGGCTGAGCGCGAGCGACAGGAGGCCGAAGCTGCTGCATCTTCTAAAAAGAAATCGAAGAAAAGCTCCAGATCAGATGACAAGAAATCTAAGTCTAGTAGCAAGGAAAAAGAGAAGGAGAAGGAAAAGGCAAAGGAAAAGGAAAAGAAGAACGATGACGATGACGATTTGGACTTTGACAATGTGGATCTGACAATGGAACAGGCTGAAGAGATTCTCGCGGGCTTTGCGCCGCCAAAGAAACCCAAAGCCGAAAGTGCCTTTTCATTCTGGGGCTCCAAGCCCACCCCAGTGAACTCACATCCTGAACCGGTAAGTACATACATCTCATCCCCAGCACTTGGCACCGACCGGGGTTACAATTGCTGAGTCAACCCAGCTTCTGGAAGATACCGCAGTAGATGAAGACATGCCAGCTGTCCCGAAGGCATTCACCGATGATTGGATGCCTAAGAAGAAGGTCAAAGGCAGCAAGCTCGCCGAGAAACTCAAGAAGTTCGAGCCAGCGGCACAAGATGACTTCGAAGGCGACTTAATCGATGTGGTTCCTGAAGCGTCAGCACCGCCAATCGACAAGGATCTACTTCCTGGCAGTTTTCCAATGACAGACGAAGACCATGAAAATGAGATTCATCAAGACGAAATTCATGATGAGAGTCATAACGATGAAGCCAATGCTGAAATCCTGGACATGGCGCCGGCAGAAGAAGAGTCAAAGAAAGACGACGATATGCATCAAGATGAAGACGAAATTGTCGAAATCATTGATCTCTCTCCCGTCGTAGAAAAGAAGTCGAAAAAGAGTAAGAAGGGCAAGTCTAAGGAAAAAGCCGCTCCTGTACCTCCCCCAGCGCCTCCTCCACCACCTGCGGTGCCCGATGCGCCCCCAACGCCACCATCACCACCATCACCTGAGTCCAAATCTTCCAAGAAAGAGCGAGCCAGAATCAACCGTGACGGAAGCGCGTCATGGGGCATGTGGTCGGCTTCGGCCTCACCAGCTAAGGAGGAGAAGAAGTCATCGAAGTCTAGGTCTGAGGCCAAGAGGCCAAGGAAGGAGAGAGAGGAAAAAGTATCATCCAGGGGTTCGGCCTCGGATAAGGCAGAGCAGCAAGATAAGGGACCTCCCCCAATTTCCAAGACCCGTATGAATAGTCTTTTCCAAAGTACGCCCCCTCTTTCGCGCTCCATGTCGACACGAGACAAGTACGCGAGCAGATCAAGCTCAAGACGCCACTCAGTTGATATGAGCGGTGGACTTGCATCGCCTCCTCCCGAAGAAATATCTGGTATGAACTCGAAGGCGGCGCGGCTTCTAGGAGTGAACAAGGGTCATAGTAGGAGAACCTCGAGGACTCGCGAAGCTCCAGAAGAAGATGACATCGTCATGGTCGGGACCCGCGATTTTACGTCAAGTCCCGACAAGTCAGCGCGCAGACGACCAAAGGTAAAGCGCACAGTATTATTCAAACTCGATGGTACTGACTCAAAACAGGCAAAACCAAATGAGGATGTATTTATGGTTGATGTAGATGGCCCCACTAACGTGACGCCTCTGAGACGATCCAGCTCAAACGCCAAGAAGGGTATCTCTGGCCTTTTTGGTGGTCTCATGTCCTCAACCCCTCGTCCTGAACCTCGCCCTGAACTCCGCCGTCGAAGTACATATCACGCCACTGATGATGAAGGGAGACACGATAAGAGAGCAAGGCGCTCACGAGGAACGAGTAATGCAGAGCCTGAAATTGATGCTGATCGCGAAGCTCGGCGCGCTGCTCGCCGAGCAATGAAGGAACAGGAACGGGCTGATGAATCTCGGCGTGAAAAGGACGCTCGGCGCGAGCGACGCAGACGTCAAGAAGAGGATGAGGAAGAAGCTCGTAGACAAGAAGAGCGAGAAGCTCGAAGAGCTGAGCGTAGGGCTGCACGAGAACGCGAGGCGCAGCGGCTCGCAAATGAGGAAGCCGAAGCGAAGGAGGCTGAGAGGACAGAGCGTCGGCGCCGCCGTAGGCTTGAAAAAGAAGCCGCAGCTATGGAGGAAGCGGAAGCGGAAGCTCGTCGGGCTGCCCGAGCTGACAAACGACGTATGCGACATGCAGAGGCAACCGAAGACGGCGAAGAGCGTCGACGGAGACGCGAAGCTAGGCGGGCTGAGAAAGCCAGTCGGAACCGTTCCATACCCACGGGGGGTGATTATGTGTATCCACGAGAAAGGACTTCGAGGCACACAGACGATGAACGTAGCAAGAAAAGGACGCCAACTTGGCCACACTCAGGCACAAGCTCGTGGGTCAAGGAGCATTCAGACGCGGGCCCACCCCCGGACAACGGGCTAATGGACGATGCCCCCCCTGCCACGGATGATGAGGAAGCCCGGCGTGCCGCCCGGCGAGCAGCCCGTCGACGGGAGAGGGAGAGGGAGAGATACGATGACATGAGGGAAGAGTATGAGGACGATCAGAGACGGCGGCGTGCACGACGCGACGAGCGTGAGCGCCGAGAGCATCGCATGGGTGGATCAGACGGTAGTGGAGAAAAGGCGCAGCAGGCACCGCGCGAATCGCTACCTTTCATGGATACGACGCCTCGGAGCAGCTGGTGGAGGAAACTCACGGGTTCATGAGACCTTCTACCGCAATCTTGTAATGCGCAATCCAGTTGTTTATAATAGGCAAGGAGGACCTGTTTCGCTTAGCGTATGTATTATGTTTCTTGGGACTGGGCTGCATACATATATATACCCCTTTGGACATACTTTACGGCGTGGCAGCATTAGGCGGGCTGCTTGGGCAGCCCTCTGTTGTGTACAACATGGTTTGTTGTCGGTCGGAGATAATAGGTGGGTGTCTAGATAGGGACGTGGATGACCTAGATTTAAGGCAACATTCATTATCTCGATCTGCGCTCATGTGCTTGTGGGTTTTTAGCCTATTGAATTTGTATGCGTGTGTATAGCTGAGTTTGGCATGGATAAAAATGAGAGCATTTACTTTATGGTGAGGTGCGATGGAATTGTCCGCGGACTGGTAGTCAGCAGAGATCTCTTAATATACCTGGAATTTTATACTTCCTTAAAATTTGACAATTAGAGCCATGAATTAAAACCGTTTGTTTGTGTTTATTTAGTTGGCCCATTTCCCTTACAAAGACTGGCGCAATACAATATATGCTAGCTAACTATACTTTATATGTTGTCTTAACTCTAGGCATGTGTATCACTGGGTACCAAGATGTGTTGCACATTATAATAAACTGATTTTATACACTTTGCTTAAATAGTATATTTAACGCTAGGCTGTACATAATGTCAGGCTGCCTTAAGTAGTTTTAGTTGTATATATTAAGTTATATAAGCTTCCTAGGTACCTAGATAACAGGCAAAGTAAAGCAACTAAAGGCTTATGTGAATATTTCCCCTTATTTATACATAGGTAGTTATGTGAAAAAAGAACAAGCCTACTTATTTACCTCCTGGCCTTTAACAATATCACTTGTGGGTTATTTACAGGCCGGTCTGCTTAACATAAGCATAGACATGCAAGGGAATGGTGAACAAACAAAAAAAAAATTAATGCATGGTATATAAGTAAGTACCTCTCTCTCTCTTATACACTTTCTCCCTTCCAAGACGCTGGCGCGTTATACTTAGTACTTAAGTACTTAGGCTTGCACAGCATGTCACACGCGTCCACGCGTGTGCCTGCGCAAGCAAACAACTAACTATCCCTAGGTATATCAGTAACTACACAATATAAAGTTCACACATGAGGATGCTTAGAACCCATGGTAGGCACCAGTAGAGTAGTAGTTAACTTATTTCCCTCCCATTTATTCTATCATAGAGCAAAAGGAAGGAAAGGACCTGGGTGCAAATCCTGGCTGGTGCATTTCTTTTTGCTTTTTTTTTTTTTGGCCACCTTGACCCCCCCTTTTTTTTCCACATTGTTTACTTTTTTTTGATTGCCTTTTTTTAGCTTTAGCTTTAAGATTTATTTTAGAAAATATTGTTTTCAAGTTGTTTGTATAAGAAGGTGATGTTTTTTTATAAGATAGCCATAGGTGGATTTGGTTTCCATGCCTTTATTTACACATAATTTTAAGAAGACATTATTTAGCATTAAAGCTTTTCTCTTTTCATTTAAACTTTAAATAATAGCTATTCTTGCTGAAAATAATTATCTAATGCTTATATTATTGCTTCCTTGTGATATTACATTGTCCATGTAGCATGGAGGCATTCCTAGTCTACCCTCTCTTTACCCCCCCTTTAGTGTGTCCTAGTCTCTCTTCTTTTTCTCAAGGCCAATCTTAAAGATACAGCGCCTAGTTAAGTGAAGTAAAGAAGGCAAATTCTATTTTCCAGACAAAAGAACAAGGATCTCTATTCCTTTGTATTCTCCTCCACCCTCTCAAGCCGAGATAACAAAGCCGTCATAAAGCAGTATATACACCTCGAAATGGCAACATCCGGTCCAATGTCTTTCAGCTATATTATACGCAGGATTATCGAAAACATATCGGTTCTTTGTCTACAACCCGAGGTTATACAAACAAGGTAGCAACAGTATAATTCCATTTCTTTCCTATAGTAATCTACGATCGAGACTACCCATCTAGCAGATAAAGCATACGCTATATTATTCTTTTGTTAGAGAATGTGCTACAGTGAGAACACACGAACGATCTGCGAGAAGTGCGCCGGCTCTATATCTTCGAAGAACAGGATTCAACACAAGTGCTTCGCGGCGCTCAAGACGCACGGGAAATTCGGTGACTGTGGACACGAGGACGGACCATACGATACGTTGGTTAGACAAGGGACATGTAAGGGGTGTTATAAGAAGCAGAAAGCAGGGAAGAAAGAAGGAAAGAAAAGATTTTCGTGGTGGAGGGGTTGAGGTGAGGTGAGGTGTAGGAGAGTTAGTATGTTAGGTAGGTAACTAGGTCCTACCTACCTACTATTACATACAGATGTATTTCTGAAATGTATTCACTCACGTATCTTATCCGGTGGTGGCGATTGCTGATTGATTCTCGATAGAGTTTTTCTTTGAGCTAATTTACGGAGTGAGAGGGTAGGCATTATTAACAACGTGCCCAGCTTGGGCCTCACGCTATAATATATGATTAGCCATGGGCATCATGTATTCTTCGATTAACAGCAAGCAATAGAATGCTATTATTATTTATTATAATTATGCATAATACTGCCATATGCTAGCTAAAACATATTTTCTCTCCCGTCTTAAGGGCCCGGCGTAGATACTGTTAGGCATGGGAGTGGGACTAGGAGACAACCGGAAAATACGACGTAGCTCTACTTATTCGGATCAAAGCCTAAGACAGAGCAAACAAGATGTGATGTTTAAAATCATCCAAGCAGAGATCAATGTCACGTTACCTAAAAAGATATATTCATAATGTTGGTATCAATTAGGAATAGCCCAACCACCCATTTCCACCCATTTCCTGGCAATCCAGCCAGGTCTTTAATGAAAAGCCGACCCCTGCGATGCTCAACGGTGCTTGATAACCCCTTGCTTAAAATCAATTCGTCCAAATACCACAACGCCCGATACAGGACCATATTACATTGTAATCTACGATCGTAGTGATCCAATACCGGATCCGCAAGTATCGCCAACCAATCCTCTCCAGGTATCGAGGACTTCGAGATCAGGTATCATGTCGGCTAGAGGAGACCTCGCCTGGTTAAACAAAAAATTCCTTTTGATGATCCCGGTATGCTTGCTCCTAGGAAACGCCGTTCCCCCCTTCCACCATCCTTGAATCTGAAACAAAACAGGCTGTTTCCTCGCTGTCGTTAGAAGATGATTTCGTAGCGCGTTTTCAGGTTAATAAAAATATAGTATAACGTTGTACCCGATAGAACGTGAGCGAAACCATGGCGCTAGGGGCTTAGGTCAAAATGATCGCCATGGACGTGTTCTACAGTACAGATTTTCACAGGTTGAAACGAAGTAACATAGAATAGGCCTCGCTATTCTTGTTCTGTGTCGCTTCCCTCGTCTTCGGAGATCTCGAGAGGGCCGTACTTTGCCTTATACCTTTTTAGCTCGGCCATCTGTTTGCTGACGTGGCTGAGTATGACAGCCATTGGTGCGCGAAGGTCTTCCAGTTGTTTGATATGACCGCCACCCATGGCAATGTGTCGAAGGGCTAAGGTCGAGACACAAGTCTGCGAGAACCAGTTAGCGAACTGTTAAACTTACACGAGAAGAGTCGTCTTACCTCGATGCGGCTCACTTGGTGCTCCATGAAATTGAATAGAAAACGGTCTGTAACCTCGCCACCACGCTGCTTCATACGCTCGAGCAGCTCAGTTTCAGGAGGTTGCAACCCTCTCCCTGACATCTCTTCCAAAGAGCTGCAAAGCATCTCTAGGCGTAAACTAACTTTCCATAGGGACCAAATCATCTCTGGATCGATGCCAAGCTCGCTTCCAGGCACAAGCCGTGCGGGCTGATCGGACAAACCCGCCGTTGTTGTGGGAGCCATGTGATAATCGATTCGGCAGGCAAGAGCATGCGGATAGAGAGAATAGACATACTCGGGATTTTCGAGTCCCTTCAGTTTCCTCTCGCCCATTTCCTTGACCTCAAAACCTTGAGAGGTGAGAGATTTCAATTCCTTCCGTATAGCTAGAGCAGTTGCTGTGTCATCAAATGCTTCGTCGGAGCCCATAGATCCGGTTCGATCGTTCTCTTGGTAGGTCTCGAGACACCGCTGGATTTCAGAGATAAAATCTGCAGAGACTGCAATTTGACCGCCATCGGCAACTGCAGAGATACGAGAGGCTTTGTTGACCATTGGTCCAAAATAGTCCATACGGCGAGTAACAGGATCAATCTCAGCTACTGGCTCGCCATAATGAATGCCCATTCTGACAGAAAGGCCCTTGAAGATCAAGTTGTTATCCTTGTCCCAGATCTCCTGGCATGAGACTGAATTGAGCACTTCGGACGGCCAATTCACCTCAAGGAGTTGCATCTGAACGGAGAAGCACCATAGTAGGGCGGATGTTGCGGTAGGAAAGGACACCATGAAAGCATCGCCCTCTGTCTTGACTTCGTATCCGCCGATTCGTCGGAGCTGCCGACGCATGACCTCGTTGTGAAGTTTGATGGAGGACCTCATGGCATCAGGATACATCTCCCATAGGTTTGTAGAATTTTTAATATCCGTGAAAACGATTGAAGGTTTTTCGGTTGGTGCGGGCACCTCAGCCTCAAGACGGTGCAAGTCTGAGTCCAGAATTCCACCCTTTGGTTTTTTGCCTCGCTTTGTTGGATATTGAAACTCATCTGGAACACCTGAGGGGTATAGAGACATGCTCTGGCCCCTATGCAGACGCGTCGATCGTTCTTGTCGGCGCTTGAGATCAGCAACACTAATCATCATTACCATGATCTTACTCGTTGAACCATATGCCATAGCAAGGTCTCGCAGCTTCTGCGAGGCTCGCATGAGGTCACCTCGCTCGGACCGCGAGACGTCAACAATCAACGCAGGCTTGAGATATTCCCATAGCTCCTTAGTTGCAATCACGATCGTTTCATCCTGGGGTGTGATTGAGACATGGTTGACATCAGGGGCCGCTTGTACAGCCGGCATTAGGTCAACGTACCCAAAGGCACGAGAGACCTCGAGGAGATCATTCAGTTTCCCTTGACGGGATACCCAACCACCAGCATCACGAATTCGCTGCCGTTCTGCAGGCTCAGCTGGGTCGTGCTTCCGTGTCAAAAGCTTATGAGAGCCATCTGACTGAATGATCATTGCTTGTGCATCACCTACGTTGGCAATATACAATTCTTGGGCCTGAAGGTACGCAATAGTGGCAACACCTCCTGAATTTAGATCCTCCTTACTCAGGACCACAGGGGCTCCGGACCCGCGATGCATGCCCATTGGTCGTTTCTCTGTGTGCTCGATAGCTATAGTAACCAAATCTTTGTTCAGGGCAAGGAAAGCACGGCGCAGCGCATCGGCAGGTCCTTCATTCTGGCGCGTTTTGAGAGCCTTCAATTCCATCGTGAATATATGACCAAAGTTCTCATGCAAGTACTTGGCGATCTTAGAACCACCACTAGAAAGGGCCTGGCCGTCAAATAAACCGAGGAGTGTTTCTGTATCCGATGAATTGAATCGAGGAACAACGAGGTCGATAGTAGATAGGTGTTCATTTCTTCCCATTGTGTCGGCCATGCCGTATGGGAGATGGCCCGCCAATGAGCCAGACGTCCTCACGCGACGATCTTCGCTTTGGTCAGGGATGCTGGGTTGAGTTAGAGTCACATCCATCAACCCTAGAACGCGAAGATTTAGCAGACGGCTAAAATCGGTGTACTGTTCGCGGTTCTGTGCAACAGTGCCTTGGTTGTTCTGTTTGATTTCTAAGCGTTTGTTGCCTGACAAGTTGAGATAGCGCAGGTTGGGATTGAGGTTCCAATTCCAATCATACGGAACATTAGAAATGTTGTATTTCAACGAATTGTTTCCACAGTCAAGTACAGCTAGCTTCTTTGCTCTTGAAATATCAGCCGGGAGGTTAGTGAATTTGTTGTTGTTGATGTGAAGCACTTGAAGTAGACTGTATTCCTCTAGATCATCAACAGGCAAGCTAGTTAGGTCGTTGCCCGATAGGTATAGCTCAACAAGCTGCGGCCAATTCTTGATACATCGCTGGGGCATGTCGCTGAGGTCGTTATACGATAGATTGAGAACCCGTAGTTCGCTAAGGAGCGTGATTTGTTCGAATACGTCGTCATCAATTTGGTTGTCTGCAAGTATCAACTGTCGCAGAGAGCCAGCGAAAGTGTTAGTCAACCGACTGGAAAGACCAGAGTCTTTCCTTGACGCTCCTGACGGCGTTATAGAACCATTCACTCCACTCCCTGTGGTGCTCCTGGAAACAACCGAAGTCTTACGACCTCCCTTGCCGTAGACAGATACCACCGAGCCTTTGCGGTCAGTCCCCAGAGCAGCTGGGTTTGGCCCAACGCTGAGTAGTGTACTTGAAGCTTGGCTGGGCCTGCGTGATCCATCAGGTAATAAATCTTCGTCACTCGGGCTCTGGGAGGAGGGGCCACTTGACGGTTTATGGTTGATAACCGGGACAGTCTGCGTTTCTGCCGGTGGCTGAGGTTGGCGAGAGGCAGGCTTTGGAAAGGTCTCAAGTACATTCGAAGACGCATTGAGGGTTTCCAATTTATTGGCCCACCATATGTCCATCGGTAGTTTCCTGATATTATTTCCTCTGACATCTAGAATCCTCAATTCTGTTAGGCAGCCTATCTCCGGTGGAAGCTCGCCAACCAAATTGTGAGCAATACTGAAATGCTCTAACCTCCGTAAATTGCCAATCGTGCTGGGTAGGGACACGAAGTAATTAAAGTCGAGATTGAGTCGCTCTAAGTTGACCATATTATTAAACGCCCCATCAATACTTGCAAGCTGAGCATCTGAAAGATTAAGGATCTTTAAAGTTGGTACTGGGTTTACAATGCCGAACTTGGTAAGAGGATTCCTATTAAGCTTCAGGCTCCGGACTCGTTCGAAGCTACCGACGAATTGTGACAACATGTTGTGGTCCGCCGTGAGCACTTCTAGTTTGGGTAGTTCAGATATGACATCGATTGAAGTCAGCGCATTGAATTTGAGGTCCAGCTCGCGTAGATTAGACAATTGGTTGAACGTAGATGGCAGAGACCCTGCTAGTCGATTGTTTGTCATCACGAATTTTTCCAGGCTTCGAAGATTCCCAATTTCCTCAGGAAGTGAGGCCACGGAATTGAAGCTAACATCGAGATTAACGAGGCTCTCAAGCTCGCATAAGGCGACTGGGAATTTGTCTAGAAAATTTGAGGATAGGTTCAACACACGAAGCGATCTGAATGTGCCGAAATCTAGTGGCAAACTCTTGAGACGATTGTTAGCAAGTGTTAGCCTCAAGATTCCGGTTAGACGGGCGAGTTCAGCGTGCTCGACCTCTTCTAGCCGATTGTTAGACACGTCGAGTAGCGTCAATCTTGTTGCTCTGCTTATACTGATCGGAAGTTTCCGGGCTTCGTTGCTCGCGTACTTGATATCGCGCAATGAAGGGCACGCTTGGATGAAATCCCGAGGAAGGTCGAGGGAGAGATTTCGTGAAAGGTTTAAGGAAATTATTTCGTTTGTCTTTGAATACAATGCTATAGGAATCGTGATCAGGTTTCGGCCGGATAAGTTAACATGGTTGAACTTGGCCGCCCTCCCGCCGAGCCCTAAGTCATGTGGTGTAGCGTTGAACGTGTTGTCTCTGGCAGATAGGAAAAGAAATCGACATAGGTAGCCGTTATCCTCGCGTCCAATGTCTTCAAGTCGGTCTTTCTCTTCATACCCAGCTTGTTGTAATAATCTCTTCTGTATGAGGAGCGGTCGTTCTGCGGGAGCGAGTATCCGACACAAATCATGCTTCTTAAGAACGATGTGATAGTTCTCCACGCCTTCGGTGATCAAGGTCTTCTTAACAACTTGGTTCATCACATCGCTCACAGTTGCACTAAGCGGCAGCTGTACCGTAGCAAAAGAGCCGTCGGAACGGAAGACGCGGATACAGTGAGGCGCACTCTTTTCTTCAACCCGTGGAGGCGTTCCCACGTCGTCGTTTTCCGGGGTGTGGTCAGTTCTCTCCTCGGCAGTGCGACGGACAGCCCAGCTGTCCGGCGCATTCCACGCCCCTCCGGGCTTGTTCGTCGCCGATATAGGCTCAGGCATAGGCTCCAGATCAGAGAATTGAAACATAGCCGGGTCCATGGGAGTGAGAGGAAGCGGGCGAGACAGGATGCCCTCCATATTTTCGAGATTGGTGTCTAGGTGAAACATAGACTCTTTGTCATTCTTGTCGGTGGGACCGATAAGCTCATCGGTATCGTCGAACGTCTTATGTGGACGAGACTTCTTTCCAAAGGGAAACTTGTTATTGAAAGTGGCTTGTCGAGACGCGGTCATCCGTGGTTCTCGGTCGATCTCTAGACTAGGCAAGGGTTTCTCGTATGGTGACTGGGTTCCGCGAGTTAAATCTTGTCTCGATGTCGAATGCACTATGGACTTGGAAGTCGGTGCATTCCGAGAACGACCACTGTGCCCATCGTCTTTCGGCTTATGTCGTCGTAGCCTATCTAGAATCCCTCTCTTCCCATGTCCGCCAGGCGAGATCTGTCCATCCACCGAAGCTAGCCTACTTCCAGTGCTGTTGCTGCTCGGTGCAGGGCTTTGTGCACGGGAGCGCATACCACTCGCGGTAGACCCTCCCCGTTCTTTCATATTGTTGACATTCAGGGCAGAATCTTCCCGGCTTAGATGAGGCCGCAAGTTGCTAGGTTCGTCGAGGCTCTTGTTGTGACGGTGATGGCCAGGTAAGTGGACCATTGAATGGTTGGAACGATAAGATGATGACGCCTGTGCCATCGGATTCTGGCTCGAGCTCGCGCTATCCTGATACGTCTGGGTATAGCGCTCCTTATCCGGACCCGTTAAAATGTCACGTACAGGAGCCTCACCGTATTTCGCAATATCATCTGCTTCCTGGTATAAAAACGGTACGACATCACTTGAAGGTATGGGGGTTCGAGGCCGAGATGACGTTGGCGATGGTTCTCGTGTGTGGTCGGTCGCATTGGAATCGTTTCTGCCTCGGCGCGGTCGGCCAAATGAGTACGAGCGCTGTTCCTTGGCAACTGGTGGCGCAGGGGGCAAACTCGTCTCCGACCCATCGCGACCCGGAAATTCTTCCCCGAAAAAGCCTTGGAGCTTCTTCAGCCCGCCTCTGCCACTGCTATTCTTCGACCCTTGACTGCTCGCGGTGGTAATGCTCGCAATCGAGGGTCGTCGTTGTTCGTCGAAATAGGCGATGTCGGGAGAATCATTGTTATTCGGGGTCTGGCCGTGTCTGAATGGACCGAGGCGGAAAGCTGGTGACAGCTGGGAGGGCGTAGATAGGTTGTCGCTGGAGTCGTTATAGAAACTAGTGAGAGTGGTCGGCGACCCGGTCGCGCCAGGTCCTCCGTTGGCCGCCATCAGGGGCACTACGTTCTGGGGGACATTTGGGCTGTTCGCGGGAGGCTCGCGATGGATCTGGGGTAAGCGGCCGCCGGAGGGTTCGAGGACAGCCAGATCGCGGCGGTAGTTGGCTAGGTCACTCATACGACGGTTGTCGAGAAGGGAGCTCGCAGAGGCAGTCGAGGCGGGGGACAAAGCGAAGCGATGGCCGGTCGGTGACGTGGGAGAAGTCTGCAAGTCCTCTTTGTGCGGCCTGAGAAGGCTGCCGTTAGTCACAAGGGAGCTTTTTTTTATTTTTACCCTGCATTTGGCACTACTCTATTCTGCACTGCACTCCATTTCATCCTTGACCCTGTCCGTCAGGTGGCCTAAAAGAGACAGGGCTGCACAAGAATAAAACTCTCATCCGAGGTGGGGGCGAAGAATGCGAACGAGCAGCCAGGCTAGACCAGACAGGCGGGTTGGGGTCGGCAGCGGTGGTATGTCCGTGTCTCTCCCGTCTCTCTCGCTCGTCTCACATGCCTCGCATACCCGAAGGGCCGAAGGGAAACAATACTATCCAAGGGATGGGAAGGAAACAAACGCACCTGAAGCGACCGTTCTCACTTGTCTTGATGGGCCTCGGGGTGGGCTTGGTCGAGGCGGACGACGTGGATGCGGAGCGGCTGGGCGTGGGTGGTTTCACGGTGATGTTGGACATTCCACTGCTGGAGCTCACGGCGGAGCTGATGCGGCCATCATCCCTCGTCATTGTCACTCGCACGCCGGTGCTCGCAGCTAGATCAATGATATGACGCCATTAAACTGGGAACGCGCTCATGGTCGGGTGCTGGATGGAGGGGGAACGGACGTTGGGTGCGTCCGTGAGTTCTTGGGATCGAGTCTTGAGTCGTGAGTCGCGAGTCGTTGTCGGGCCGGCCCTGGGTACTGTCTGGGCGAGGGAGACGTTCGTTGATGTTTTAGGTGGTCAGCGACCGTGTACTATTTTTTTGGCATAGATTGCAGGCTAGGCCTCGACTGAGGTAAGCGAAAAAGTGGTGAGCTGAGTGGTGAGGAGGCCGAGGTCGTAAAGAGGTATAGAGACGTAGATCATAGGCGCATACGGTGACATGCACGTAGCGAGCTCTGCGATCTGCCTACTCCTATTCCTCCTATGCGAATTCGTACGGCACAGTACGAAGCGCTTTGCTTGGCCCGAGGGGGTGTTCGGTGATATAAGTGTGTAAGACTACTACACAGTAGTCTAGTGGTGTAAGAAATGATGGTTGGCGATGGACTCGAGGCACAATTTACCTGTGGGCCGACACTTGACTTGTCTGGGGAAGCAAGAAAACAACGGGATGGACCATGTTGGCGCTGAGCACCTACAGCACTGCCTACAGGCTACAGGCAATGGACTACAGGCTACTACACTAAGTATGTAGGTACAGGCTACAGGTGATAGTAGGTAGCAGGGTAGTGTCCCTAATGGATCTGTATGCCTCGTACCTGCCCTACCATGGACACAAGAGGGGCTGTGTGCGTGCAGGGAGTGGCAAGTGAGCTCCTCCTTACTGTCCTATATTATTATCTTACCTACTACACTAGTAAGGTATGCTACAGTACCTACTTAGGTAGATACTAGCATGAAGGGAGCGCTAGCCTTAAGGTTCCCTTTACTTGTGCCTGCCTCCTAGCGGCAAGACGGCACTTTCAGAACGGGGATCCTTAGTATGCCACATATGTAAGGAGTAACTCAAACCCCATCCCTAGCGATACAAGTAATGTATCACCACAGTTGTTTCGCCCGAGTTAGTAGTAGTATGTCGACATAATTAATTGCATTAGCCACCCGAGATCTGATTTGCAATAACCAGGGGATTTATTTCAGTGCGAATACGACAATATCCTGCTATGCAATATGTACCTAGCACGACAAGGTTAGTTGTTTTACTTACCTAGGTAGATACCTAGTGTACACTAGAACGGCAACAACAAAGTCTTGTTAGCTGCTCAGGTAGTATACAGCAATAAAATGCAATGAGTCAAGTATTGCACTACATTCCTTGGCTAGAATCTATCTATTTTTATTACCTGCCGGTTTTGCTTGAGTTTGAGGTTGCTTTTTTGTCTCATTAACTTTTAACTTTAGAACTTCTTAACTAAGTACCTATCCAAGCAAGCTTATTGGTCCCACATGGAGTTTTTTTAGAAGCAAATTACCCACTGCACATCATGAGATATCCCGCCAAGGACCTACCCATTGGCGCAGAGAGATGCTGCTAAGCACGGACGGACGATTGAGGATCAGCTTGCGATCCTATTAACGCTAGCATGGACAGTCGCATCGAGTCGGTTGCCCACTTTTTGCCTCGTGAATATGTAAGTATACCCTTCCTCTAGATCTAACTTCGTACCCCGGTTTTATTTCCCGACAGCGTCAACTCCCGCTACTGACACGTGTGGTCGGAAACGTTATAGATAGGCCCTCACAGTTAAGTTAGTTTAAACTATATGAATAGAGGGCACGAAGTTCTAGGTATGAGAATCCTCCGTTACGTGTCAGTTTATAGATAGTTTTCTAGGGCTTCACATGGACCGTCGCTTCATATACGTCCCTCTATGAAAGTTTATAGTAGAAGAAAACGTATTGACACGAGGATAGGTTGGAAATCAAAAGGCGGCATAGATGATGGTATTAGGCCTTATGGTTAAGTCGATGATGTTCAAGCTAACTGTAATGTAGAGTCTAGTTATCGTTTCTTAGTACAAGAAGCTATCTCTAGCCTACTATTTAAAACATCATCTTTATTTCGACGATGCTAATCGAAAGCGCTCAATACACCGTTGCAAGGGGTCCGCGAACTGACTGGTGTGAGTGTCAAATAGGGGTCTATGCACCTACGAATCGGCAGAGTATGTCTGTTTCACGCTGTATGTGATGCCAAATGCATAGTGCCTGAGAGTATATGTATACATCTATTAGACGAGGTGATGAATAGCAGGGCTACAAGCAGGATCGTTAGATCTTTACTTGGAGTCAAACGAGTAGTGATTGACATACGCGAGGTGGCATCGCAAAGATCATGTTTCACAGGCTTTTCATTAAGTTTCCAAAGGTCATAATGTCCATGGGGGTATCAGTACAAAAGCAGGCAGCATAAAAAAACTAATAGTATCTCATTTTTCATGACAGCTGGGCCATCTTAGCCTCAAGTTCTTTAACCCATCCTTCGATCACTCTCATGTTTCCAGCCATGGAAGTCTCACTTTCACTCATTGCTTCCTCGATCTTCTCCAGGCCTTCCCTCCATTGTTGTATCTCTGATGCCATTTCGCTCTGAGAGTTCTCGATACGCTCAAGCGTGTCGCTAGCCGTTGCTGCGTCGGCGTGTATAGTCCTCAACGAGCGCAATCTATCTAATAAGGGCGGCAATAGAGGCGTTAGGTTCTCAATGGTAGGAAGTGTTCCGTATAGGGCATTAATCTTAGCAATTTGCTCTGCATCATCAGCTTCTACAGCAGGGCCACCCGCGGAGGACAGCTCCTCCTGCGCTACCTTGGCAGCTTTTCTAGACTTTTCCAGCTGCTCAGCCTCCTGTGTCAACGTCCGGACACGGCGGCTGATGCTATCGAGTGAGGAAGTAGATGCTTCTGATAGGGTCACAATTTGGTTTTGGAGTGTCTCCAGTGTAGGCAAAATGGCTCGAGGTAAGCCGTCGCCCTCTAGGCCAGGGGTCGCCATTGAAGAGATTCCGATTGCTTTCTCTAGTAGAGCAAGTCGCCAGTCGAAATCAGCGGCTTTTGCGAGACCATGGCTTTGATCATAGCTAGGCGCGTAGGTAACAGTATAAGTAGCACTATCCACCGACGCAAATAACGCGTCTCCTTGCGATTTGGTGGGCTCGCGCACAGGTCTTGCAGGTCGGGCTCGGGGGCTTAATACCTCATCAGGCTGCGTCGACAACTCCTCTAATGCTTGGCTGAGTGTTGCAAGCTCGGGATCCTCAAGTGGCGTGCCCCCGGATTCTTCCCTTTGTCTTCCATATTCCTCTTTCGCCTCCTGGATCTCGCGCTTCAAGCGTGCAATCTTTTTTTCTAGGGTTTCACTATCTTCTTCGTCGCTTAGGTCCCCGATTTCGGCGGTGCCGTCTTTGAGGATTCGGTACCTTCTGCTCGAGGCTCGGTAAGATTTACGCTTTCCATGTACTCGATCAGAGAAATCTACATCCCGAGCATCAACCTGGGAGGGCATGAAGCGCGACCGAGCTTGGTCTATACGTAATCGAGAGCGGGATATTCCAGGCCCATCTGTGTCTGTGTCATCATCATCGTCGAATTCATTATCTGATGGCGATCTATCCACTGTTGTCTAGGGACGGGCGTTAGCTATCTCTCACACTAGCCCTACAGTAGCAATGGTGCTTGTAGCGGCGTTCGTACCGGAATGGTAGAGTTGTCGTCGGTAAGTTCTGGGGTCTCGTAAATATCGGGAGCAGAGTCCTGACTAAGATTAGTAACAAGCAGTTCAAGAGCTCTGGAGGAGCTTATATTACCAGGTCAGGCAAATCAGCATATTTTCGATTGACAGCCATAGCAGGATCTTGGGCCTGTTTCGCGGAATACCTGATTTTTACAAGAGCACAAAGAGATGGGGAAAGAGGTAGCGAGTTGGCAGAGTTTAGAAGATGAGATGCATGCGAATGTGCGTTGTCAATACAGGAAGCCAACCTTACTGAGAGATGTTTGATAAGGCGATAATTGTTGTGGTTACCTTGGTTGAGATACATAAACAGGTACTTACCTAACCTGTAACTGCTAGCGTTGCCTTAGCCACATTTGACAGTATGCAAATTGTACATACTGTATCGTTTCAACGGATTCATTCAATAAGGTACCTAGGTAGGTGAATTAGGTGGAGACAGTAAATAGGGTGAGTTGTACTGTGCGTGCACCTGCATTAACTGACTGTACCGAAGTACCTATACGTATACTACCTACGGAGTACTTGCTCAATTTCACGCGTCGCCGCAAAGCCGGGCTGCCGAAAGCCACCATACTCATACTCAAGCGCTCTTCCTTGTGCTATTCTCTATCTTCATATCCTCATGTCCTCATGTCGCACAGGAACACCTGAACTCTTGTCCGGTCCCCTAGAGCCTGTGACTGTTAACTCTGGCCTTCTAGATCTCAGCTTCAGGGTGTATAATCTCACAGGACCTTTTATTACACCTTGCAGCTAGGATGAGCAATTGTGAGCCTTTGGGGATACAGTAGATATAGACATACGCCATTGGCTCGACTTCACTTTGATGCCCTCCGCTCAATTAATGTTCAGAAGGCTTTCCATGGTGAATGCGTCAGAGAGTCCACCCCTCCTGTTGTTAATCCCGGAATCTCCCAGGTACACAAGCAACCATGACAGGGCATCGATTATCAATATTCCGGCGGCGGGAGCCTGGGCCAGCAGGCTTGAGTAAACGCTACTCCGGAGAGTCGCCTCCCACACAATCCCGAGGCGAGAACAATCAATCTACTAAGCGGCAGAAAGTCGGGACATCGTCCGTCACTATGAAGAGAGAGCTGGATCCCCTCTATGACCCCATAACAGCGCCGCCCGAGAGCAGCGATGATGAGGAAGAGAACATCACTATACAACAGCCCGCTACGGGTGATAGCTATGATTCAGATCAAGACTACAACAGACGCAACACCGCCGATATCCGTGGAACCACTTTTGGCGACAAGACATCAAAACCCGAAACACTCCAAGCCTATAGGGCAAAGTCGCGTGATTCTGATACAGATGAGCCCTCCAGCTTTGCAGGATCTAAGCGATCTGCTTTAGCAGATCGGGGGAAAGAGGCCAACCAACTGGAAAGAGAACTTGAAGCTCCGCGTGAGAAGAGAAAGAAGCAACAAGTAGTAACAAAATATGGCTCGCAACAGAAGGTTAAGAGACAAGGTTCATCACGAGCAACATTCTTTGCTTCTCGAGACAGCAGTAAGTATTGAGGACTTGGTGAGCATGGTCAAATACTAATATATTGCGCAGCACAATCTATTTCAGCTAAGGATACATTTCATCGGGTCCAGAGTATTAGCCCGATGAAACCACAATCTCCCCGGAAAACATTCAAGACTAAAGGGCAGATTTCAGATCTCAATGAACCAGAGGACTCGAAACCCAGCTTCAAGAATCTCCCTAGGCACGAATCATCTCCTCTTTCGACGCCCAGAAGGCGTCGTACGAGTCTATTAGATAAGACTGCAGAGAACAAGAGCAAGAAACTAGCTAATGCTACGATTAAAGGTTTACGCGATAATTCGCGCCCGGCACAACGGAAAGGCTCAAAAAGGGGCAAACCTTCTCCTGATCCTGTGCCAGATGAGGGAACCAGAAGACCCGTCTTCAAGATGCCAGGAATGGAAGATCTTGACTTGTTTGATGATAGTGGCTCATTAGATGCTTCAACACCACCAATAGACTCACAAGACGGTGCTTGGGATCGTTTCGAGATCGAGAACACCGAGACTATAATTACACCCAGATGCCCAATGTGCCACCAGGAGGTTGATCACGATCTTCTTGAAAAACATTCGACCCACGGGAAAATGAGCGTCAAGCAGCAAACCGCCTTCTGCAGATTACACAAGCGTCAGTCAGCAGTGAAGGCAGGAACTGAGAAAGGCTATCCTAAGATTAATTGGAAAACATTGGAGAGCCGCTTCAGTTCACACCAAGACTTCTTGCAAAACATTCTTGAGGGGACTCAAACGTCGCATTACCGCAAAGTTCTAAGGGAAAGAGTAGAATCTGGAAAGAATCGAACCCTGCTTACGAATCATGACAACCTTACACCAGGCTATTACGGCCCCAGGGGGTTGCAGGTCATGACGCAATTCATCATGCGCACGCTATCTGATGTGATTCGCAGACGAGCAGTAGAAGACAAGCTCATCTCCGCGAGGTCTTACACTGGGTACGTTCAAACGGTGCTTGTTCCCGAGTTGACCGTGCGTCTGATTATGGAGGATATGTCCATTCCTGAAGGGAGGGCTCGAGGTGTCTTAGAAGAGAGTGTTGAGATTGGCGAGCTCCTTCACGAAGAAGCCCGGGATGTCGTAATGATCAATGAAATGGAAGAGGACACATTGCTAGAAATTTGATTTGGAGATCACGGGTCCCTATCTAGCATTATAATCCTACACGCAAGTTGCTGAGCTTGGGCGCTGTGGGGCAATGTATAACAAGCAAGGTAACAGAATTTGTGTTACCCGGAATAGTGGCTGAGAGTTGACATAGCAGCTTGACTGTAGCTAGTTTCATAACAAAGAAAGGACAAATGTATGAATAGACCACCAAATACACTATTAGATGGCTAGAGGAATTCTCATAACATGAGCGCAAGTATACTTCAAATTACTTTTCATCGCGAATCTTCCAGTAACATGAACTAATCTTGAAGGATAACAGCACTATATACAATAACACAAAAGACCCATTGAGCACTACAGTCCCATCCTGCAAAGTGACGATATATACAAATAACACAATGTCATATGATATATACACAAAGAAGCGAAGAGTTTCAAAACATACAAGATCAACACAAAAGCACTAGCTCCCCTTCCGCGTTCCCTTCGGAGGCGTCTAAGCGGCAAGCTGGTTCAGATCAGGGTCACCAGCAGGCAGCGTCGAAGCGTCGAGACGAGCGCGAGTGCGCCAACGGACATCAGGAACATTGCGTCTCTTAGCCGGCGCGGCGCTTGGAACGGCGGGGGTTGTGAAGTTGAAAGCGGTCGAGTTGAGAGGTAGTGTGCCGTTGAGTAAGGAAGCTATATCGCATCAGTGAGTATCTCCGACTATCCAAATCAACACGATACTTACAAGACGGAACCCAATCAGTATCAACATCGTCGCCCTCGAACTGCAGAGCGCTAGCATTGCATGCGGGGGGCTGAATAACAAGACCGCTCTGGGGAAAGGGGTCAAGAGGGCCCCAGAGGTTCCCATCGGCATCGATGCCGAGGCCCCTGGTAAGCCACGGCAACTGCGAGAAGTCATTCGCGGGAGGCGGGACGCCGGGAACGTCCTGCTCGGCCTGGACCCAGACGTTGACGGGCTGGACGTAGGTACCCGCGAGGAAGCCGTTCTTGGTCGTGAGCGTCTGCGGCACGCCGTCGACCTCGGCCACGACGCGGTAGTCGCGCGCGTAGCCCGAGAGGATGTCCGCGCGGTACTCGAACTTGTTCTGCGCGTTGCCGCCGCCCCGCAGCCCGATGGCTGCGATGATGCGGTCTGTCACCGCTCCCGTGCACGGGTCGATGTCCATCGCGTACAGGGCCACGGTGCCGCGGGAGTTCGAGATGTACCCGACGACCTGCACGTTTGTCTTCGTTAGGAGGCTAGGCAAGCATATCGACGCAGTGAGGGCGTTGCTGATGTGTGGTAGGCGAAGAAAAATATCTACTTACTCGGGATTCGCGTAGTTCTGTATTACCGTTGAAGTTGGAGATACCAAGCAGCGCGAGTTCGGTACGGACATAGACAAGGTTTTGTAGAGTTGTGATTTGCACGTTCTGGGCGATGATGCTAAAAGCAATGACTTCGTCGCCTCGCCTGATGCCAGACCAGGTAATAAAATCACCAGGCAGGAAAGGAGCCATACTAAGGGGGTCAGGGGCGGCGCTGTATCGGATATTAGAAAATTCTCTGCTTTCTCTCTCTCCTTTTCCCCCCCTTTTTTGGTTCGAACTCATCGGATCTCGGGAGGGGGGTTGCTTACAAAGTTCCTGGTCCGTTGAAAGGACGATTCGTTGACGGGCATAAAGGGTCAGTCGCATTGCGCGGGATACACATGGGGAATCCAGAGAACGAGGTAATGCTAGGACTCTCATCGTCGGCCGTGAAGAACGGCGCCTCTGCGTATCCGACGGAGAATATGGCGTTTGGGTCGTTGATGCGGAGGGTCGGCCCGTTCACGATTTTCATGCTGCCGTTGGCAAAGTCAATGGACTCGATGAAACCGCTTGCTAAGCCCTCGAAAAATTCGTAGATCTGAATCTGAGCTGCTATAGGCACACCATTGACGAAGTTGCCGACGACCTAGAAACGAGATAAGTATCAATTTCCTAACCGTTGAAGAAAATTGTCCCAAGGAACGCAGCTAGCTTACATTGGTCTCGTAGCCGAGCATGGAGTCTTTTTCTTGGGCAAAGTCTTTCCAGGGGACATACGCCGCAGGGAACTCAACCTGCATATTTTTTGGAACAGTTATGTTGAAACCGCCAACGAAGATGGTGCCTCCAGTGTTGAAAGTATCATCAAAGGCGGTGGCATCCTGCAGAGCTCCTTGAACAAACAAAGGGGCATCTTGGCCATAAGCTTTGGAGACCAAGTCCATGAGTCGAAGCCCTACCACAAGGATAGAGGTGAAGGAAGAAGGGCCAGGCATGATATCAATTTCTACGAGAGTATATTGATGTAAGTCTGATAGAACGATGACAGCTGCTGAAGAGCACTCGTCGTCAAGAACACACGAAAGCTTTATAAATCTGTGTGCACGTGCTCAAACGAGAGAATAATCATGACTGCCTCCGATATCGTTTGCAAACCTAATAGTCCACGCGGCAAGTCGATAAAAATCTAGACTAACGCGTCTTCATGGCTTGGTATTCTGGGCGATGAAGCTTGTATCCCCCCTCCCAACATCACAAGGCTATGATTACCTGAATGGCCAAGATGTTGTATCCAAGCGAACATACTTCCGGAATCAGGAAGCACAGCTCCAGCTACCATGTAATAAGAAGCCAGATGCCTATGAAGAGTCTCCCAAGTTACGTGTCTAGCGCTCTAGTAAGTGTCTCGCCAGCTGCCGCTGACGCGGACATAAACTCGGAAAAGGGAGTAGCATCTCGGCGCTCGGGAGAGCACGCGCTTCCGTATGAGACAATGACCAGCAATTGAACCACCATATCTTGGCGCCCAGACAATATTGCTCCCACGATGATGTTAAGAATAGGATTCGTATTGGTAAAGCTGATGAATGCCCGTCGTCAGCCGTGATGCTTGTGCGGAGGGTCGCATCAACTGCGTCGAAGAGTAAGGCTTGATCCGTTTCTTTTCTGAATTGTGCCTAGATGCCAAGCTAGGAGATTGTCGAGCCTTGGAGTCATGAATCCTTGAGTTCCCATGAAGCGTATACTAAGACCCCTCGTTAACATCATCCCAGCCTGCCACTAGAGAGACATACCTAGAGCTTTGATCCCTTGATACTAGTGTGATTTAGGGCAATGAGTAGCCAGAAGATCAGGTTTGAGCCCTTGATGGTAAGGGGGCCCTTACTTGGTGTGCACGAGATGGTAACCCAACCTGCTCTCTCCTAGTTAGAGTGGAAGGTGGCGAGGTTCATTGACATCGCGAACTCGGGCTTGCTACAGTGTAATTCGACGAACAGGAAGCCATCGTTTTCCACAGAAGGGCTAGGCTGATGACCTTTATCAGAGGAGTTATAGGGATAGGGATCGGCCGCCACTCACCCGGTATACCACCATCGTCGGCGCCGGACCCCATATCGGGAAGTAAACAAGCGTACGAACGAGAACACATGGGAATCGATAGTTCACCGATTGGTTTACTACTGCGGCCAAGTTTCCACTTCCTTACGTCTGCATGTTCGTGAACCACAGTGATGTAGATGCTCTATAGGAGAAAATCCTAGTTACAGTGCGCGGGCTTATCCGTCTATGATTCCACGTGAGGAAGCACGACGTTGATCTAGGTAGCTTCTACTGCTACCATACACTACATCTTATCTTAGGTTATTAATAAGCACTGCAAGTAAACGCTCTTGGCTCTTGGCTGCGGGCAAATTTTCCCTCGTCCTCGTTGCGGGGATGTGCTTGGCCGCTATGGCTTGCATATCTATCCCTGACGTTGCAGGTTCGCTTCCAGCATTGCGTACCGCACGTCCTTATTACCAGGTAATGAATGTGCTTCCCGTATCACAAATACTCCCAGGATTACCGGTTCCTGCATGTCAAAAGGACATTTTTGCCAACAAGCGAGACCCTGTGGTTAGTCGGGTCAAAGCAAGTATGGGTCGCGAAGACGACATTGACACATCGAGGTACAATCCTATTCCAGGCGTCCAGAAATGCCGGTAACCGGGATATTACGTTGAGAATAAAGAGCCATGTTAGACCGATTATATCCGTTGTCTCCAATCATGAAGCAAACCGTTACGAGAATCACGACATTAGCAGCAAGGATATGAACATCATCTCAACGTCAACCTGCATCGCTTCTAACAGAATACCACCCTTACGGTATCATTATAATTATCGTGTAAGCATGCCGGTACCGCTATAGGTAAAAAGACTTGAGCCACTACCATATATCTTCCTAAGTGGGTATTCCGAGGAGATCGCATATTCTCCAAGTACCAAGAGGTATCGATTGAGATGCATCTCCTACTACGTCTGCAGCGCCACATCTTGATGAAATGGCCACACTTAGAGAGGAAGTCTTCAACAAGAGGTTTCTGAGCACACCTACTACCAGAACTAGTATCACGAACCGCATATTGTGGTTTACATGCAGAATATTTCCTTCACACCCTTACTGCCGGCCGCTTCGTGGTGGTACGCAACATAACCTAGGTGAATATCGTAGACGTGTGGCAATAGTCTTGGCTGCGTCCAGATGCAGGCACGCGAGATTCGCAGGGATAGGCGCTTCGTAACAACATTTTCTCATAATAGAAGTTCGGCCGGTGAGGATCAAGCCTCGGTGCGTAGTGGCGTTGAGACGGCCAAATTGTTGTTCCTTTACGATAGTACGATCAAAATATGCTATGGTAGCGAGTGTATTCTGTGGTAGTCAGTTCAATCTCCCGGCGCCGCGTTATCAGTGTCCAATTTAGGTGATTTTCTTTTCACTACACGAGTGCCTCATAGTCTTGATCACTTTCATCAGCCTCGCCCGTGCAACCTAACATCAGGGATGGTCGGCTACTCGCTTAGGTGTTACCGCGGCTCTCCCAGCATTGCGGATGGTGCTAACATTTCGAAGGATACTTCGCTCACAAGCTCAAGCCTTCGATCTAGATCAGGCCGCGTGGAAGGGGTCATCAGGCCATGCGTCTAGGCGTCAACCAATGGCTGGAATGAGTATAGCACCCCGTCCTTTCAGTTACGCTCATAGGAAATTAACAACATAGCGACACTGTTCCGATGGCTCATCGATCATATTGTGCCCAATTCTAACAATGACAACGCAATCAAACCAGCATGTTGCACGATGATTACGAGTCATTACAAGCTCGCTAGCTGCGAGTTTGCGTATTTAAGTGAGAATCTTGGCCCACGATGAAGCAATTTTCCTCGGATCATCACCCTCAACCAGTTCTTCGATCCTATCTTCACTCATTAGCATTTCTTCAACTTCAGGTCTCTCTTTGAATCATGTTCTCGAAGCTGGCCTCTTTGGCAGTGGCGTCCTGCCTCTGCACAGGGGCTATAGCCCAGCGGACCCTTGAATATGCTATCCCACCCGAGGAGGCACTCGCCTTATCCCAAGTCGTAAACGACGATGAGCCGGCCTTCTCTGCGGCCAAAGGAAAGGAGATTAGTCCGGAATACCCTTTAATCTTTAGAATCCCACTTCCAATTCCGCCAGTCAAACAACCAAAACAGTAAGTTTGGCAACTCGCCTTTTGTTTTACAAAATAATGCTAAGTAGTCCAGAATCATTACGAACCCCGTAACTGGAAAGGATATTTTGTACTTTGAAATTGAGGAGAAGTTGTTCGAAAAGCGTGAGTAATTCCAAACTTCCCATATTTCCCCATTCAGTCACTATTACGTCTTTTCCAGACGCTAAACACATATATAATATAAAAAAAGGATACTAACTCTTGTTTGTTACAGAGATATATCCCAACCTTGGACCCGCTACTCTCGTTGGTTATGATGGGATGTCTCCCGGTCCAACTTTTATCATCCCACGGGGGACCGAGAGCGTTGTACGTTTCGTGAACAACGCTCAAAGGGAGACTTCGGTCCATCTCCATGGCTCTCCATCTCGATCCCCCTTCGACGGGTGGGCAGCCGACACTACCAACCCCGGCGAGTACAAAGATTACTACTATCCCAATTTTCAATCTGCTCGTCTACTATGGTATCACGACCACGCTCTGGGAATTGTAAGCAATATCTTACCCCCCACCCCTTCTTTCAACGGCCGATGCCAGAAGTTCTAAACTGACGATGCTTGTTAGACTGCCGAGAATGCGTATTTCGGTCTGGCGGGCGCTTACATTGTGACGGATCCCGCTGAAGATGTGCTGGGCCTTCCCTCAGGCTATGGCGAGTTCGACATCCCTCTCATCCTCAGCGCCAAATACTACAACCAAAACGGGACGCTTCAGTCGCAGCTCCAAGAGGATACGAGTACCTGGGGCGACGTAATCCACGTCAACGGACAGCCCTGGCCATTTCTGGACGTCCAGCCACGCAAGTATCGTTTCCGATTTCTCGACACTGGTATCTCTCGAAGCTACGCGCTATACTTCGCCCGAGCGACAAGCCCCGACGGAAAACTCCCCTTCCAGGTGATTGCCTCTGACTCCGGTCTCCTCGAGATCCCGGTGACCGTCGACACACTGGTAAGTTTTGACATACAACGCCGCCCACTCTACTTTAAAAACATCGTCTTCAAGATATCTAACCAACCGAACAGTTCATCTCAGTCGCCGAGCGGTACGAGGTCGTCTTCGACTTCGCACAATTCGCCGGCCAACAGATCGAGCTCCGCAACTTGCCCAAGGTCGGCGGCTTCGGCGTGGACGACGACTTCGAGAATACGGACAAAGTAATGCGTTTTAACGTGGCGTCGACGCTCGTGGACGACCCCTCGACGGTCCCTGCACAGCTCCGCGAGGTACCCTTCCCGCCCGAGACCCAGGGCATCGACCACCACTTCATGTTCCACCGGCAGCACGGCCAGTGGCTCATCAACGGCGTCGGCTTCGAGGACGTGGCCAACCGCGTCCTGGCCAAGGTGCCGCGTGGTACTGTGGAAATTTGGGAGCTCGAGAACGGCGGCGGCGGCTGGTCGCACCCGATCCATGTACACCTCGTGGATTTCCGCGTCATCTTCCGCACAGGCGGCGACCGTGGCGTGGAGCCGTACGAGGAGCACGGGCTCAAGGACGTCGTGTGGCTCGGCGTCGGCGAGACGGTGCGCGTCGAGGCGCACTACGAGCCGTGGACGGGGCTATATATGTTCCACTGCCACAACCTAATCCACGAGGACCACGACATGATGGCCGCCTTCAACGTCACCATGCTGCAGAACTTCGGGTACAACGAGACGACCGACTTCAGCGACCCCGAGGACGACCGCTGGGACGCCGAGCCTTATATCATCGCTGACTTCCAAGCCGGCGAGGGCATCTTCACCGCTGAGGCTATACAGGCCAAGGTCGAGCTCCTTGCTCTCCAGCAGCCCTACAGCGAGCTCGACGCCGTCGAGGCCGCTCTCGATGCCTTCTGGGAGGGTAAGGATATCGGCGACCCGAACGCTGCTCTTACGAAGCGTGAGGCTGTCGCTGGACCCTGCCCGGAGACTAGCCCAATCCCTCGGTACCGTCGTTTCATCGTCTAAATGGGGATTGTTCCCTGCTTTCATAATTCTGTCGATTCACTGTATTATCACACTTTCATTCGGCCCTCACTTCTGTTGGACATCCATTCGCTTCTCAGTACATAGTTACCGCCCTTCTTGTCTATATACATTCATACACTCACTGCTTTTTTTCCCTCACAGTTACAGTCCTTACCTCTTATTGTTAGTATTATTATTATCTTACATGCCGCACATTCACTCGTTACTTACGCTCGTTCTTTAAACACATAATAATAGTAGATGGCAGAAAGCTACCTGGATAAAAGACATATATCTCCATGTATATAGTAAATGTCCAGATTTTGCAATTCATCTCAACTTATCTGATCTTATTTAATGAAATACTAGTCGAGTAAATTATATTTGCCACGGGCTTCAAACCGCCAGATGGTGGCAATTTTATCATGACTTAAAAAGATACAATGCAGAAAACCGGTCGACCAGTGACGAATGGACATCACGCATAGAAGCTATATACTTAGTAGTAAGTCATATAGTAGCAGGTTTGTTTGGATGGGTGGTATTACTTGTTCACCTGATATTATACTAGCGGACGCTGCACTCCACATTTATTGTAGTTATACCAATACACGCCCTAAGACTATGTAAGTCGACCAACCAACAAATCGTACGCGGAGCGAGCAACGTGACTTGAACGGATATCAGATCTACCATCTAGCTTTCCCTATTCGAAGTTGGGTTTCTAGAAAATCGCTAATAGTAGATTCCCATGTCACCGTTCCCAACTTCCTAGCGCCAAGACATACTCTAAATCCACATCACAACGAGGAGAACTCAACGAAGACAAAGGTGGGAATTATACCCAACAAACCACTTAGGTATATAAGGGGGAGGGAGAGGGGACTTCTTGACTTAGGAATGTATGTATGCAGGTGGGTAGGTAACCAAAAAAAGAAAATACTAAGCTTTATTCATCACTGGAAAGAATAAAATATATATGCGTATCTTGTTTAGATAGAAGCATTCAAGATACAGAGACACAGACACGAAGGAAAGCTTATCATGAAATGTCAATTATAAACTGCAACGATTACCGCTCTATCATCTGTACTGTTCACACAGACCCCAGCCTTAAAATATCTGACTAAGATCATAACAACGCAACTCAACTTTATTTCTTATATGTTAGTTAACGCAGCATATAATTCATCCACTCAAAATATACCTGGAGGAGCACTCATCCAGCTGATGTGGTCCAAGTAAAAATCCAAGGAACGCATCAATACAGACAGAGCGGGGAAATTTCGGAAATCAATCTCGGTATGGTAATAGGTTGGCAAGGCATGCCGCGGTAACTTCTTACGGTGTATTTACTATATATGGTAATAGTCTGCCTGCCTTGATTTTTCGAAGACATGGATGATGTGACTAAGGGGCAATAAACACGAGCACACAAAATTATCCTGGACTACGCGCATAAGCTAGCTGAGATCGGTGACCGGACCAGGCTTTCTGTAATGCCAATGTCATTCCATTTATCGAGGAGCCTACATGTTGCGCGAACAAATTGACATGGCTAATCCTAGATACGGATACGGTGGTATGTAACCAAGCCCCTGGACCTAGGATGGGTTGGGATTATCTGCCTATCGAAGCCCAGCATCCCATGGGAATATCAACCCGCTATCGTTAATACTTTACTCATCTTATTTGATCACTGCTAAAGCTTATACGGAATGATCCAAGATAAAAGAATTGAACGAGTTAATTCTTCTTGCTTCTGGCATCGCGCCTATAAGCGAAATGACATGGTGCTTATGCTGAGCAACGCCTACATACAAGCATCCATGAGGTCGCCCGAATGCCTCTTTGATGTAGCCCGAAATCAAAATGCTATTTATCACAGTCCAAACGCCGTTTGGTTATGCAAGCCCCTGTTTCAATCATGCCGGGGCAATGTAATGCTGTGACCAAGTCCTAAACAGTGGTATAACCCTCTTTTTCAACACCGGTATCCTTGATATTGGTATAATCACAACGAAGAGAAAAGTCGACCACCTTGTCGACGCGGAAGTGAGGGTCATAGTAGGGTACCGTTGGCCACTACAATGGGATTATTGGGAATATTGGGCCCCTGGGGTCGTTCGAGATGAAACTGTCTGAAGCAGTTTTCGTCGTTATGTCTCGTAGCCTTATATTGGGGTCATCGAACATGGATATAGAGTAATAGTGACCATATGGCCTGTTGTCCGGAAAAGCGAGTCTGGTGGCATTCATTTCCTACCCCGACTGCTCGATGACGTGATCTTGCTGGTGCTCATAAGATCACCTATATATTTCTGCAGAAACTTATTATTATTGTCAAGCTTGTCGTGCTCTTCCTTCACAGCCTCTATGCGGTGGAAAAGCATCAGTAGAGACTCCTGTAAAGCTGCGGCGTGCCTAGATAACTGTCAGTGAAACGCCGATGCTATAACCCTCGTGACTAGCTCACCTATGAAGCTCCTCGCGCGCCTCGCGTCCTAGATTCTCAAGATCCTCACTTGTCCTCCGCGGACTCATAGCGCGCACGTCATCGGCCTCGTACTCGTGTTCTACCGGACCAACTTCGCATGAGTCTCGGGGTACTATTAACGTGCCACTGCTCTTCCGCGTGACCAAACGCGGCCTAACAGGAATAGGGGCATGCATCTCCTGGTGATCTAATGAGGACGAAGATGAAGAGTCCGACCGTTCGGGAAGGTTCGGTTTTACTGGTGCCTGTTCCGATTCTAGTTTGCTCATTGTGCTTCGTGTAATACCGTCGTTATAATGCGGCGGCCAAAAACCCAACTACCTGCTCCAAACGTTACGAGCGTAGTTTTGGAAGCCAGTGCTGCGGCTAATCGAGGAGCCCGAGGACGGGGACAACAACCGCAGGGACAACTGCTCAAGTGCTCAGACGATATATATCGATGGATTGTTGTCTCCCGTCAAGATGGACCCTTCCCCCAACCACTCAACGGACGGATGGGGAACGGTAGCGAATCACCTCGGGAAGACGAAACTCGGCGGAAGTCCAGCAAAGAGTCACCAGTCGTGGATAATGTGGCGGCAGGCTAGGAATTACCTCCGAGGATAATATAAATTCATTCGCGTCTTCTCTACGAGCAAGAGAGACACAGAGGACGGGATAATAGCGCGGGTGGTGCTACGCTCCAGATGTTGATTAAGCCAACGGAGAGTAGGAGGCAGGTGTGGCTAGGGGGGAGGGGGTGGGAAGAAGGAGAGAGACCAGATACAGGCAAACAATGGTTGAGGAGTTGGCAGTGGTGAGGTGGTAGCAGAGGAGCGGCGGCGGCAGCGGACTCGGGGCTACGACAACGAAGAGGGAAGGGGAAAAAAAAAGGCTTTTAGGATTGGTCGCAAAAGGCGTCGACCAAAAGAAGCAAAGCAGCGCAGGCAGGCAAAGCAGGCAGCTGGGAGGGGCTCGGGCGGGGACAGCAGCACAAATAGGTGCTGACGACCATTCGGCGAGAGGTGGAATTTAGTATGGTAGGTTTTTGAAGTGATCGTCAGTCCAAGCTCACGCGGACGAGAGGTACTTGGGGCGTTGGTAGGGAGCGGAAGAACCACAAGGGGCGGTGTTGGGATCAGAGGAGAGAGGAGCTGGTAGGGACCGTGGAGGCAGTACTGTAGCGTGTGTGTACGTATAAGTCGACAACGCACAGTATGTGTCTATGACTCTATGTATGTACAACCAAGGAGCACCGAGGATCGTGTTGGAGTGTCTAATGAAGATAATCGCCGTTCGTGTCGAGTCGACGACTGCTGGCTGGCAGAGAGCGGACGAGTACACGAGAGATAGAGAGAGGGAGTACTAGTATGTAGAGAGGTAGGAGAGCGAGCGCTTTGGGAAGCCTGTCGCGTAGACGGGGTCAGTAATTGGTCGCTGATCTTGGAACAGCGTTGCTGCACTACTGCAGGAAGATTGTGTGTATTGTACACTAGTTGTAGTTGTTGTAGTGTGCAGAGGTAGGAGGTAGAGGTCTAGAGGTATGGAGGTAGGTATATACTGGGTGGGTTCGCTAGTACTGTACCTATAGGCCACCTACCTACAGCAGGTACATGCTCCTACTAGTGTAGTGTAGTACAGTACGTATGCTAGTCGTAATTAGTGCAAGTAGTCGTGGTGCAGTCAGTCTTGTGTTTGGCCGACGGGGCAGCGCATTTGATTGTGTGGATAAGAACTCTCGTGGGTCAATGTCGATCGGCACAAATGGTATTCCATGGACAGCATTGAGCAACCTTTGCCGCGTGCCGTATGCCGTCCCTAGGAGTAGTGTAGGCAGCGCGGAAGAGAAGGCCAGGGGTGCAGGGTACAGGGTGCAAGGCAACTGCGCTCTGAGCGCAAGGGGGAATTCCTCGGTACGTCGCCCCGGGATAACTCACGCGTACCCTGCCAGCGCTTTGCCTGTGTCGAGGTACTTTGCCGAGGGACCTACCTGTCTACATCACCCTGCATATATGTATATATCCTGGGTACATTTGGAGGTATTGAGTGAGCAACTACTAGGTAAATACTTCAGTGCAATGTAATTGATGGGTGACCCAAGAGATGCAAACGAAGAGAAAACTCCGCAATTGGGTAGGTAGGTTTAGGTAGGATGTAGGTTTGTAGGCATGTATACTACCAGTACACTGCAGCATTGTAGCTGGGTACACAGCTGGCAGTGCTGCTATAATACAGGTACCTGGAGCTTGGACACTTTTGGCGGATTGTCACCTTGGTACGTACAGTACATTCAATACCGTACACCACTTTTGCCTGGATACATTATAAGCAGTGTAAATAAATGAATTATATATAAGTACCATAGCTATTTTTTTAAAATTTTTTTTTTTTTTTTAAAGCATTAGGCATTTAAAATATATATATTCTTGTATATATAATACCCTCACTATCTTATATATACTAACCTAGGTACATATACTGTAGTATAAGATAAATGCACATTGGAGGCGTCTAGGAACATAGGTACTATGTAGGTAGGTATCTTAAAAGACCCCTTTAACCCTGTAGGTACATCCTAGTATCTTGTGAACGGGCAAGCGGGAGGTCATTCGGCCATTTGTCCCTTCCACCAGTGGGCAGGAATAGCGGGGATTGGGACAATGACAAAGCGAAGAGGAAGAGGGTGCCAGAGTGTACGCTAGGCTTGGCCGTGGAGATCTAACCGGATCAGGTCGGTTCTCCAGACACCTGAGCCACGTTTTTTTTTTTTGAGAGCATGCCCCCTTGATTACCTTGTCGCTCTTTTTATTCCACTTATGTGTGTACATCTTGCTACCTAGTGTTGTAACTAACTTTAATACAACTCCTACCTAAGGAAGCGCCAATGCAGAGATATAAACTATCTGGCACCTCCTCTGTTTGTCTAATTGCTGTTTAGTAAAGAGTGTAAGCTTTTCTTATACAAGTTTGATACCAGTATCTTGTGGGCTAATTTAGCCTATGAGAGTGAGTAGCACACGTGTAGTATAAGGAGCCGGAAACCTCAAGCGTGTGTTGTTCTCCAAGTATCACAAGTGCCTATGAATACACATGTTAATTGTAAAAATGTCTGCTGACAATAATTATGGTTGGTCCTGTTCCGTCTTATTTTCTCATTTGGCCAGGAGTCCATTTGATTAGGTAAAACAATGTGTTGGCTCAACGCTAATTTCACGGCATAGAATGAATGCCTCTGCTCATCCATCATCACACTTGTCAATCTATGCTAGGTATACATATAATAAGCAGTACACTATAAATGCTGCAGTGTACAATTGTAGTGAACGTTCAAGTGTCCCTAAGATGGCCAACTACCACCAATAAAATACCCTTTCGATAAGAAGATGTGGTCCTTTGTATGGGGAATACTAGGAAGTGCATGCTACCTATCAGTAGGCATTACAGTAACAACCATAATCCACCATACGGTCTGTACACTGCTGTGAATCCTGCGCCATAGGATGGATGGCTCCATTATCTCCATCGGGCAGAGGAGTTTGGGCGCCGGCCGCAAAGAAAAATCCCGTCCTGACCCCGTCCACTAGGGCTTAAAGAGCGTGATCTACGGAATAGTGGACGTCTTTGGATGTGTCGCGACGGCTTGAGAACCTATCATTGTCTTCCATCTGGATGATATATGCCTAGCAATTTAGAGCAGCGAGTTGATTCTAGCGACGGGATGCAGAAGAAGCAACAACACACTCGGTGACCCTCGACCGACGAACTGACCGAGTTGGAGAAAACAAAGCCTGGACAGAGCCTGGAAGATGCCGTTACAAGGGCCAAGGTACTGTCTTGATAGGGTGTAGTGCAAGGATATATACTGTACTATAAGTAAGTATAAATAGGGTACTGGTACCGGCAGTATAACATGGTCTTCGGCGAGAGGGTTGATTAACAGTGAAAACAAGCAACAATTAAATTTGTCCAAAAATATCGTTGTCCCCGGGGGTTACATTAAGGCTGAAGTGAAATATACTACCTAACACAGGTAGCAGCGGAAGCAGGTGTAATACCACCTAGCACGCCGATTGATAAGGATTAGTACGCGGTCAAATGATCCATTGCGAGCTGTTAAAGCGTTCCACGGTGCTTCTGGCGCGTGACCAGTTGCAGCAAGGTGGACCACTGGTAGAAGGCTACAAGGAGGAAAATGAAGGAGAGGGGGGGGAGAGGGGGAATACCCAAGCAGGACATACATACGTAGTAGTACACATCCGTCCTCGCCAATGCGATGCTAGGTAGGCAAGCCGAGGGTTTATTTAGCTTAGGTACAACCGTCCACGTCTGACACGAGGATCGGTATGAAAAGGGGAGGGGGGAAGGACCCTGAATTTCACTTTACTACTCTAATGCGGCGATGGGATGGGACCGCACGCACTCCAACATTACCGTACATGACATGTAAAACGGCGGGTGGACATGATAAGACAGATCCTGGAGGATTGCCGGGTGTGTTGAGGCTAGCTATGCATAATCGAAAGGCATGTGCCTGGCGACGGCATGCACATGGCAATTCCCGACCGAGAGAATCCGACAGAAGTTGATGGCAAAGGGCAAAGGGCAAAAGACAAGAGGATTGCCCACCGACAAAATGACGATGGTACGTTGACGACAGTGCTGATGACGACAGGCAGGTAGGCAATCAGGCAATGTCTTGTCTATTTGCCTCCCGGTCCTTGTCTTATATACTAACTACTTACCTAGTCGATTGTCAATGGATATGACCGGGTTTGTGAGACCTCCAATGACCTCACTCACCTTTGGAGGGGGGGCGCTGGTGAAGCATAGTTGCGGCCATTCATTGTTGATCAATGCTTTTTTTTCCCCCTTCTCTTGTCCTTTCGCCGGTGAAGTAGAGAAGAGTGAGGGAATTAATTGTAACTCCCACCGATAAATGTAGAATACAATGTTGGAATGATGGGCAATAAATACCTATCACCCGTTCAACTGTCAGACAGATCTTGGCTGTAGTGGGAAAGGGGACCCTGAGACCCTTACTTACGCAGTAGTGGAAGGCCGTCATCTTTTTTTTCTTCTCCTCCTTCTTCACCTCTGTCCAGCCAGCCCAATTGGGAGCCGTATAAATCGCTAAGCGTGTAGTGTACACATGTGCTCTGAATTATGATTGGTACACAGTATGAATTGCAATGACCTCCAAGAACAGCTAGTCCCCGCCATGCCTCCATCCACACCTACCTATAAGTACGATGTAGCCTAGGTACCTACGCCGTGGTCTGGGTACTTGTCCGGATACCTAGCGAGTACATAAGCTACCTGTGCTGTACTGCAGTAGGAAAGGAAACGCTGCTATGGACCCCACCGAGAGCAAAACCGGCGTCAGCTAGCGCAAGCGACGGGGTGATGTCATGAGCGGTGATCTGCGCTAATCTTGTGCTACCATTTCGCCAATCACAAATTCCAGCTGTGCCAGTCTTTGCCGTCTTCCCATCTTCGGCTTCGTCTCCTTTCCATGAAACATTCAGGCAGCCCTCCCTTCACCCTGTGTGTCAGCTCCGTGTGCTATATCCGCCTTGCCCTGCGGGTCTGTCTATCTTGTCTTCTTCATCAGTGCCTTCTCTTCTCCTCTGCATCCCCTCCTGGGGTGTTGATGCTCTTTTCTGTTCAGCCTCTCTCCTGTGACGATGGTCCGTTTCATGACAATATCTACCCGTGTCTTCCACATTGTCTAATGCCTGCGTGTCTCATTCCTGGGCGCCTCGGTGACATCATGTAATACCAGAAATGTCGCTGGTGATCCACAAACCTTAAGACAGTTTGATGACTTTGGACGCCGCCAGCCGATCGCGTCAGCAGCACATGCATGATAATAACTGACAATTGACAATTGACGATTGACAATCCACAATCCACATTCGCCCTTCACCAGTCGGCGCCGGTGTTGCTGACCAGCGGCATTCGGGGCCTTGTCCTTGTCTTGATGATGACCTACATTCCATAACGTCAACGCCGAGTAAATCCTCAGTCGATGGGCGACGAAATGTCGATCTCTCAATGGTGTTGAAGTTTGACTAACGGTGACCGACACACCTGGTGGGTGAGGAGCGAGCAGAAGAGCGGGCAGTACTGAAAGAGCTAGAAGATGACAAGTGAAGTCCCGCGCAAGCGGCCAAGTGGAAGTTCCCCAGTCAGGATTTCCGAAGGTATCCGTCCGACTTGCCATCCTGGGCAGATTTTCAGGAGGTCGTAATATCCAGCATTGCACGCGCCACGCTAGTTAATACTCGGCAGCAGTTCCCTCTGCTAAAAATAATTGACGCTCTTAAACTCTTTCACGACAAGGTAGTGGGTAACAGAACTAGCAGACCAACGCGAAGGTGGAAATACCATCACGAAACGATCCCAAAGCAAGAGAATTCGGTGAGGTGTGTGGGTCGTGGGTCTCAAGCCACAATGACGGCATTGAGAAATACAGGGTCTTTCAAAAAAAAAACAAAAAAAAAAATCGGGTTGGTCGCCCTGGGGAAGATTGCTAGATAGGTGGTGGCTATAGTTGGAGAGAAGATGTCAAGCACCATGGCGTGGGTGGCGTTCCACCCCTAACCTACACTACTGTACATGGTATAATGCATTAGTTCCTGCACCAGGACAGCTTGCTGTTTTCATACACGACCTACTACGTACTATAGTATGTAAGTATCTCGAATGTGCCCACGAAGACCCTGTTTACGCTACTGGTCATGGCTAAATGGGTTTAGTTGATCCGATCGGCTACGGTGCCTGCTTTTCCTTGCACTGGAAAAACTCTTGACATAGCCTAGTGTAGTGCAACTTTTATCAATAATATTCCGAGTGCGCGTGCGAGTGTAATTGCCTCTCTAGGCAAGACTGCTTAGCTTATATCTCACGCCAGCAAGAAGTATAAGATGAGTGATCATCTTTGTCAACCAGCTTTCTCGGAAGCTGGGACATTTACAGCAGACTACTACTGCCAAAGAGAAAGGCTACCATATCGTGTGGCAAAATAACATACATAGCACGTGCACATTCAGTATTCAGCCGGCTGATGTCTTCTTAAGTCCTCTCAAGCTTAATGAGTACTAGCTATTCCATCTCTATCCACGACACCTTTTCATAATGCGATGGCGAGGTCACGAGTCCATCTGGCGAATCCCGCGACCCACCCCTGGATTCTTTAGTCATCTTAGCTACAACTACTGATCAGCCTGAACGCCTGAAATTAACTATCCGACGCACTTCAGTATCCGTGATACAATATATGAGAAATGACCAACCACCAGCTGCCGTGTATACACGATGCCAATGCAAGCTCTTACGCAAGTGTCAACGCCTACTATACGTTGAAAAAAGGGCGAAGCATTGCGAACACAATGTCATCACAATTGCACGCCTGTAGCTCTTATCTGTTCTGAACAACAAAAAGTCATCAATACAGCAAGGTATTCTCTAGAGAAGAGAGACAAGATAATTGAAATTAGGGTTCCTTCAGGCATGGAACCTATTTCATGTACTTGGGACCTTACGCGAACTTTTACGCAAAAAACCAATACCAGGTATTAGTCGATATTGGTCTTGTTTCTAAAGGGTATCGAAATGTTGAGTCGCCGCTTTGCATCAGCCGCAGACACATCTTTCGAAACAATTATCCACAGGAAAACATAGTCGTACTAGGGCACATTTCGCGTGATGCGAAGGGAGAATAATCCCACAATGAGTCATCGTTGATACTCAATTTAATATCAGTCAAAGCCGCTGCTCGCCTGCATCATAGCTCGCCACTTTTCAATAGCCCAGTTCCTACCGCCCTTTCCCTGATCATCTTCCTCAAATCAAAAGTGCCTCGGTGAAGTTTACCTTAATGAATAGGTAGAATATAACAGCCTATTCCGTAAATCTCCGAACATATGAGGACAAGGCTCGTACCTAACAGTTGTATCACCGCCGGGCGGATACCGGTCTGCACACTATCCTTAGGCACCAGTGTCTTCTAGCACGATATCACCGCCCTGTGTGCATGGACTTTGTAGGGCTTAGCCCGTACATACTGGAGCTATCGCCCTGGTGCTATGAAACAGCTACGAGAGCTTGGATTCTTCGCCTTCGTGATTCTGTACCTGAAGGATATTGTTACTTGTCATAACCGGCCGGAGACAGCAGAATCAACACGTTGAACTCTAATTCAACATACCCAAAGTAACTGGTATAGGATTTTTAAATACCCTACTGATAAGAAAAGTACCATAGAACCGTTTCCTCGAGATTGAGGGCTTACTCGTTGCGTTATAAGGCATCGTGCGGTATCCACCGGTATAGAAGTGCCAATTCGATATGGCCTTCACATTACCCATAACTCCCCATCGAGAGCCGCTAGCTCATCTCGCAGGACCTGCTACATCTCAGTCACGCACCACAGTCTAGAAGTCAGACCGCCATTACAGCCTGTTCTCAATAAGTAACCCAGATATTATCGATCGTTCATTCTCTGGTACGGTTTGGACGCGGGGCTTAGAAGTAGAAGACCAATGATGATTGATGCAAAATTGTAGATTGGTCTCGTGTGAAACGCCCCCCAGACCCGAGTTCTGCCCGACGTCAATCCTACAGTAGATCCCTTGCGCCCTCAATCGACATATAACAGGGTCAAATATGAAAATACTATGTATACAACCTATGTCCCAAGAGACTCCCTCGCGTGGAACATAGCAGTAAGCTGATCTACCGGCAGTGAACGAAGACTACCCGGGACATGCCCATCAAACCTGGTATTTCAAGACGTTGCTCACGATAGAGTGACGTACGCCAGCTGCTCGAGGCAGATGTACCAGCAGTAAACAAACAATCACCAGAAGCGTTACACGTTAGATCAGCATATTCGGGGTCTGCTCGGAGTTATAGACCGGGGGTCTTACAGGGTTTCGACAACAATTTCGAAATGACGACTATCGCCATGCTATGAATACGTACCTCTCCAGCAGAGCCTCAACCCAGTTTAGAAAAACAACTCACCGGAGCTCGCATATATGCAGTGATTTTCCATACTCCAGTATATATGGTTTAGCTACGCAGTAGAGGATACCAACCGCTATGTACGTAGTGTACCTGCTGCCAGGTTAGATAGGTGGGTAGATGGATGGTGTCATACCGCCTGCTGTTCTTCCAGCCCACTCGCAACGCAGCACGGCTGAGGACAACCGAGGCGGATCTGCAGCACCACCTACTCAAAACGATCGAGCGACACAACGTGGGGACACAATCCACAATCCCAGACTACCTAGTAGGGGTGGCTGGCAAAGTTGAGTCGCTGGGTTTATTAAACAGAAAAGAATTGTCTAACATACTATAAGTAAGTAAGCGCACATCATCATACTTACACTAGTGCAGTGTATGCCGTCCACACTTCCACAACACGACACTAACTCGACTAACTCGCCGTGTACAGCAGGAGCAGCAGTACTGAAGAAAGCGAAGCACAAAGCGGCCGGGATTCCCTGAACCCCTGTTCAGATAAACCTTGCTATGTGTACTGTACTGTAATACGGCACGGGACGCATGACATCACGACCGCGGGCTGATTTCATTTCTCTTCTCCCCGGTACTCCTCCCCCTTACTCCCCCTCCGTGCTTACGCTACGGTATCTCTTATTGCAATATGTATTCCAACTTTTCCGGCGACCTTTCCCAGCTAGCTCTATGCATACTAGAACCATATCACTATTCCAGTTGATTTTATCATCATCCAAACAAAAATGTTCTATGTTATTAATATACGTGGCATCTACCAACCGAGACCAGGCAGGCAAGCAGGTAGGTAGGTAGATAGGTAGATAGTGCGTATGCTACTGTATGTAGGTATCCGGCCGTGTTTGCCATGTTCATGGTCCCAGAAACTTCCGTGCCATGCATATCCTTTTTCCTGTTGATCGTCATCAAACAAACAAACCCCAATAAACCTAGATCCTCCAAACCTACCTACTTACTACGTACCCTCCCACATCCCGTGGGAGACAAACAAATACAGAGAACGTATTCAGTTTGACATTTGGGAAATTCCGAAACAGGCTCTGTACGACTAACTCTGAACCACGTAGATGCATACAAACAGACTTTGAGTCTCGGCCCCCAAAATGGGCATCTATGTATCCATCCATCTATCTATGTCTAACCTAGGCAGGTCATGAATCTACCTATCGTGTTGCTGATACGCAGCAGTGGAATTGTGATGGCAATACCCATAGGCCGTGGGATAGAAATCCCCCCACGCCAGAACCCATCGTGAAACCCCCTACATACTAACATCTATCCAGCCAGCACCCTCTCTTCCTCCACCGCCCCGCAAAGTTCTATCTATGGACGTATGTATGTCAGCAGCAGCTCAGCTGGCTAGCCAGATACTTACTCTACATACATACATACATATATATATATATATATATATATACGTACATGTAAGGTCATTTGTGCAGAAGTGGAATACGTGTAATACTGGTGGTGGTCAGATTACTTAGTCTGTATAGACAACCAACCAACTAAATAACCAGACACACAGATAAATAATTGTCATCGTGTATCATGATCCTATAGCAAATTCCCATACAAACTCCCACTCAAAAGAGAGAGAGAGAGAGAGAGAGAAGAAGAAGAGGAAGAAGAAGAAGGAGGAGCGAAAATAACAATAACCCTCACAAAAGAAAAGCGAAGGACAATCAGAGAAGAGTACCGGTAGAGAAAATGATAAGAAACTTATAATGAAAAAGAATAGAATAAAAACAAGAAAAGCAGTTAGAAAAAGCAAAAGCAAAAGCAAAAAGGGATAAAAAAAAGAAAATACAATACAATACATACAATAAAAGTCATGTTTCTCACCGACTTGTCAACATCAACCTACTGAGTAGGCAGGCATGTTGACGATCATCTCGTCTTGTCTCGTCTTGTGAACTAACTTCCTGCAGCCAAGGCGCGTCCTGGTTCGTTGATAGGTAAAGTAAGTACTATAGGTAGCTTCGGCTGCCTACCTAGCCGGCTACCTAGCGAGCTTACTCACAGTCCAGTGCCGGAGCAAATCTGCGGGAAGCGAGAAGTGAGAAGGAAGGGGCTAGCTTTCCTAATCGCGCGGGAACAAAGTGTGCAGTAGACTACACAAAGTATCTTCACACCTTCCTCTTAGGCCATCTATCTATCTAAATATATCCCAGGTAAGCCAAGTATATCCTGACAGGGTGTGGGGGTCTGCGATTTAATATATATTATGTATTCTTTCGAATGGCGTATATCACTGGTGAGGCTGACTAGTAGGGGGGATAGCTTTACAATGACTCTGGTGTGATTTTTGCATACGGGTACTCTTAGAGTAACTAACTAACTATCATGTAGCTATGGGAAAAGCAGTTTATGATATACCAGCCTAACGCCTTATAACTCTTCTCTCAAACGGATACCTCAACACCGTGCGATGCCATGATGCAGTTCTGAACCCCTGAATGCAAAGTGTGAATGATGTGAACATGCCACTGTAACTGCAAACTGGAAACACATGATAAATCAACCACGAACGCCAAATTGACCTTGCATCAAACTACTGGCTGACGATGGTAACAAAGAGAGATGGTCCTGTATGGGCAACAGTACGTGAATCTCCAATCTGCGTGAGGTAGAAACTAAACAATCAAAGAAACCCTTCCAACAAGAGGGGAGAAGAGATGGTACTTCTATAACCGATAGGGGCAGCTTTGCCCATAGGCTGAGAGGAAAAGGCCGCAAAATACCAAATGCTTTTGATGCAAAGAGACCTCCAAAGGCTAGGACTTATCAAGTTGATAAGAGGAGGGTATCATGAAACTACAAAGAAAATCCAGGATGAGCCTTTTTCAATAACCAAAGCTGTCATGCTGATGAATGGGGCATCGACCGGGATGGTTTAGAAACCAAGAGTCAATACATGCACGATGGAAGCGGCAGAAACATTCCAGACGTGCCATTTCATCCTTCACCTTGAACTCTTCGAGACAGATTGTGCATTCCGCATCATTGACACAGTCTTTTTCTGTTGCAACGTATGGAAACATTCTAGTTCTTCGAGTAGTTCGCGGGGGAGGTGTTCCATGGGAACCAGGTCCGGTGGCAGTTGCAGCACCACTTCCTCCGTAGTTACTGTGTGAAATAATGCAATTGTTGACATGAGTTTCCCGTAGAATCTCATAGTTAGTAAGAGTTCGAGATGGTAGCTCGCGATGACACACAGGGCATGCGTCTTCTTCAGGAATCTCCCGTTCTGGTGTTGGTGTTCTAGGCAGAGGTCTGTCCAGGCCTGAGCCTGGGGCCGAAGATCCAGAACCATAAGCCCTGCCAGAAGATCCTGTAAGAGCGGGGTATTGAAGCCTACCACTACCCGACACATGACGATAAGGGAGTTGAGCTTGAGAGAAGTAAGTGGAGTTAGGTGGGGCGTATTGGCCAGATGTAGACGAGTAAGGAATGAAGGGAAAGTATGTTTGACCTTGGCCGGCGCTCTGTACGAATCTTAAGTTAGCAATATTGGTTTGATCTGCTAGGATCTTGGGTGGTTCTGACTGTAGTTGCACTCCTGGTTCTAGTGGGATCGTAAACTTGTGACGCATGTCGTGGCGCAGCGGTACTGTAATCGCTTAAAGAATTACTAGAGGGCCTCGTACGCGACAATCGCCCATCTACGATGACGGGTTGGGAGGATCGCTGAGCTTGAGGCGGTGTCATGTTTGGGTCAGGGACACATGGATTGCAAAGCCGAACTCGCTCTCCGCCTCCGATGGTACTGAAGTCTGCAATACCTCCCTCAACACCAGGATATGAATATTGGCGAGTTGGGCCCGGATCTCCAGGGGGGCGGACAATGTAAGGATGAGGAATGGTGATGCGATGAGGGGAGCATCTATCACAGACTACTCTTCCGCATTTACTAATAAAAATAATTGTTAGAACGGACACAATCGATTCCACCACTGATATAACCTACCGGCAATGGTGCTTTCTAAGAAACATGCCAAATTGCACACCACATATTGGGCACTTTGTCACCTCAGAATCGGGTTGCCAGCAGGGTATTATAAATTGTTGAGGTGAGGCGGGCTGTTCTAGGCTTGGCACAAAGTTCGGTGCTATCGGATTCATACGCGACGCTGCCCCTGGGCGTTGAGATGTTGATGGTACTTGTCCTAGCAAAGTATACGCCGGGAACGCAGGGTCGAGGTGACTGGGTTCATGGGGTTGAAAATGAGAACTATCGCGGCTGGGATCTAAGGCTGCGGTGGCGGTCTCAGCACCCCAATCAGACGCCTCGTTAAAATATGAACCATCACGCCTAGTTTGTTGATTCTGCAAATCATTTCCTCTGGCGCGTGTTTGCCCCTGAGCGTCGGCTTGAGAGCTTGAACCTGAATGTGCATCTGGGCTTTGATTTGGAGGTGGGTTATCTCCGCTTCCTGCGCCCCCAGCTTGACCAGCCGAACCTCCCTGACCAGGAGTATGTTGAGGACCAGGGCTAGAAGACGAGTGTGAATGATGCGAAGCGGGTGGATGGGGGGAACCTTCTCTGCTGCTCGTGCCACTTGAGCTACTGGAACTCTCACTACTGCCAACCCTATTTAACGCGCTGCTTGCGTTGCCGTCTGTTCTTGCAATAGGGCCAATTTGACTGTGGTTATCTTCTTCCTGCTCAGAGACAGAAGAGGCACGGGATCCGGCCTGCACCGAGGCACTAGGCGACCTGTTACCATTTAGATTGACATGATTTGGCGTAGCACCATTCTCTCGAGCGGCGGGTGTATTCTCATGGGGCGTCGCCGGTAGGTGTGGCGGGGGATTGTTCTCAGGGGTGTTTTCATGGCGAGTTGCCGGTAGCGGGAAATGCGGAGCGAAATCCTTAGTGTCCGTCTCGATGCCTTCGGTGTCGGTATTGTCGCTATTAATGCCGTTTCCATTCGTAGGCCGGTAAGGAAACACATTCTGCAGTTCCTGAGAATTAGGACCCGTATTAGGTTCGATGGAACTCCTGACAGAACCTTGGCTGCTACCATCATCGCTGTTGGCGCCAGTGCGAGTACTATTCGGACCAGCATGATGAGGAGTATCAGCAGCGCCGCCAGGCTCTCTCAGGCCACGGGGCAGGGAGACAGGCCCTGGATGAGGGCCCTCTTGGCCGCGGTGCTCATGTGCGTCAGACATGTCGAAACATGGACCGAACGGTTTTGAAGATTGCGGCACCGGTCATCGGAGAGCAGCTCGCGTGAGAGGGGATGATCAATCAACAACACTCGATCGCGCGCGGGGGAGAGGGAGAGGGAGAAGGATAGGGATAGGGATCGGTTTCTGAGATGATGTTTAGGATAGTGCTTGTAGGTAGGTAGGTGTATTGAAGAGGCTAGAAATCAGTCAGTCGCCCAGCCGGCTCGTTACAAAGACAGTCACCGAGGGAGGATAGGTGACTACAGACAGAGGATGGATACAGATGCATGACAATACCTTTACACTCTCGTGACTGGCGTCGAGGGCGTGCAGAAAGAATATGCGGATGTATTCGGATGTATTCAACTCTGGAGAAACCCAATGCAAGCCCGCCAGAAATGCAGAGAATAGGAGACGCAAGAAAAGAAAGTTAACGTTGGTGTGCTTGTCTGGTGTGGGTTTGAGGACGTTGAGACCATGAGCCGATAAGCAACCTCACTCCACATGGCAGTCAGTCAATCAGTGAGGGAGGTGCCGTCATTCTTCATCCTGCGCTGTTGTCTCGGGTCCTCAAGGGTCTTATCGGTCGTTATCGGTGTCTCTTGATCGCGCCTCGATAGAGCTAGGTTTGCGCTAAGGAAAGAAGCTATATAAGCGCTAGTAGGGCGCTAATCCTCCTTAGGTAAACTGTCGAACTCAAGAGTACTACGTAGACGTATTCCCTAAGATGTGTGGTCGCAGATCATGGAGATGGCCTCAAGAGTTAATGGGGGAAACAACAAGAATTTTACTTGTGATTCACCGTATCATCACAGTCGATATGGCGGATAAAAGAAAATGAAAATTTTCACTTGGTTCTTAACATTACCCACAAGTATAAGTATCCTACGATGATGAATGACAGGTGATTATTGTGAGCTGCTTTCAATTATTGGCATTATATAATCCGTTATTGTTGTTTTAATTTATTTTCACCTTTTGATAATATTGTACTTGCTCTTCCTGCTGCGGTTTTAAAGCTAGGGAGATCATAAAGAAAAGAAAAGAATAAATTGGGGCATCTCGCAAACTATGGTACAGGCATGCGTAGATATTTATACTAGGTACCTTGTATTCAACATATATAACATATGAGCATAAGAGCACATAAAAACTTGGTATGCCTATATACTATATATATATCTCATAATCAGACGATATTGACCCCAAGAATCCTTTCCCCGCCTCCTCGGCCTAGAAGAAATCCACAGCCTTAACAAGCGCCTCGGCGAGGAGCTCGTGTATGACAAGGCCAGGATGATACGTATCAGCCCATATACAGCTCGTGCCGTCGCCATTAACGCAGGTGGCGTCGGGGGCGCCATAGGCCGTGGGGTTATCGAGCACGGTTTCGAAAGTGGACGTAGTATCGAAGAGCTGGGCCGTCACATCACCATATGTCGACTTGAACGTAGCCAGACGAGTCGCCAGCGCGGCGTTGTAGGTCTGGATGTCAGAATGTAGAGACGCCACTCTAGTCGCGTCCTCGTAAATGATAGCCGGGGCGCGATCAAATGCTGTCGTGAATTTTTGGGTGAGTATTTATTGTTATATCTAGGCGAGCACACTCTCTTAAAACAAGTGAGTGCGTTCGTGTAAGGAAAGAAACTTACGTGGGATAGTGAACAGGACGTAATTCCTCATCCCGTCCGCATAGAGCTCGTCTAGTAGTCCAAAGTACCGGTCGAGAATCGTGTCGATGGGGGCGGAGATACCATCCCAGAAGGGCTCCCCGACGTCGTTGATGCCGAACCAAACGGTGACCAATACATCATCTGCGGCACTGTCCCAAGGCGCCGCACTACCACTGAGATACGTGCTGAACAGAGTTTCGACCTGATCGTCAAAGTTGTACTGCGCGTATGTAGCTACGATCTCGTTGTCTGTCGTCGCGCCCGTCACGGCTAGATCATAGGCGAACACTTCGGTCGTATTCTGCTTCGCGATGGCATTTCCCACCCAGTTGTAACCCCCGGATGTAGTCTGCCCCGGGAACGTAGGGTTTCCTATCGGGTTGGAAGTTGACGGCGCTGTGCTGCCGACCCACGAGTTGGTGGTGGAGTAGGAGTCTCCGCTATACTGGTATGTGAGTAGATGTAAGAGTATTTAGAACGAGAAAGGCGAAGGAGATTAGGGATATCCATCGATGGGTTTTCTTTTCTTCTTTTTTTTCTTTCCGTCCTCTCTGTCAATTTAGACTTACAAAACTACCATGTATTTAGCAGCTGTTGCTCGTGCGGGGACAAGGGAGAGAGTAGCCCCCACGAGGCCAAGAAGGTGAGTCCCAAGAGATGACATTATAGAGCCCTTGACGTTTTACTCGACTATAACTCTGATCTATAGATGAATCATCTAGTAGGGGAAGGATGCTGCTAGTCCAAAGAACCGGCGAGTATTGGCTGAATGAATTCCTTGTGCAAACCCATCCTATTGTAACCCGGTAAGCACGTGAACGCTTAGGTGTTTAGCTTGAACATTTCATTCTCAAGGAGATAGCAAGACGGAGTTTCTGTCTAGACATGATCGTGCTGACTCTTGTCATTGGTGGAATCGGAATGCCGTTTCAACTTGCATGTCTCCGGCCTAGGCATTTGGAACTCCGAAATGGAAGACAGTGGAACGGTATGACCGGGGTTACAAATCAACTGGCTACGCACATATGGGCGCGCACCTGACGTATCTTTCTATTATAATATGTAACTTATTCCTATGCTGTGTGTATGAATTGAAACGGCGATGTCGCTTAAAATACGAACAAGTCTAGTTCGAGAGGCTGGTTCCTCTGCTAAAGGTGCTGAAATTTTATTAATATATAGTTGCTTTTGTTTTCTTCTATGAAAGAGCGGCGAAGGTCTTCCTAGGTGTGCGACCGATTGAGAAACTGAGATTCAAGTACTTGTAAGGTAGCCTATAAATAAGAACATATGTCTTCTTGCTAACTTTCTCATTTTATCTAAGCGGGAGATGCTAGAACTGCTATTGTTGTATTCGCAGTCCAAGATTGTCTTGTATCATTGGTCCGTTGAAGAGTGTCAAATCATCTGTCAAGAGCTTGACTCTGGCACATATTCCAGTAGACACCCTTCTTCTTCAAGAGTTCATTATGCGAGCCTTGTTCAAGAACTTTGCCTTCGCCAAGGACGAAAATGACATCCGCGTTCTGGACGGTAGCAAGACGATGGGCAACGACGACCATGGTCCGGCCAGTTGCAGCACGCTCAAAGGCTGCTTGCACAAGCTTCTCACTCTCCGAGTCAAGAGAGCTTGTCGCCTCATCGAGCAACAAGATGCTTGGCTGCCGAATAAGCGCACGCGCAATGGCGATACGCTGTTTCTGACCGCCAGATAGAGAGACACCACGACTGCCAATTTCAGTATTGTAACCTTCAGGCAACGAAATGATGAACTCGTGGATGCTGGCATCGCGACACACGGCATGCAACTGCTCTTCAGAAATCGAATCTGGATCGACACCAAGCAGAATATTCTCGCGCAGTGTCCCTTGGAACAAAGTTGGTTCTTGCGCAACGAGTGATAGCTTCTTACGGTATTCATAGACATCGACTTCTGTAATGTCGGTCCCATTTGCCAAAATCTGGCCACGATTCACGTCGTAAAAGCGCTCAAGCAGAGAAACGATGCTCGTTTTTCCGCAGCCAGAGGCGCCCACCAGGGCCGCAAATTGCCCCTTTTCGACGGTGATGTTGATTCCCTTGAAGATCGACATGTTTCTTGTGGGGTACCTGAAGTGGACGTCCTTGAGTTCAATTTTGATGCCACCATCGGCGTCGGGGATCTGTGCTGTTTTTGCGCTACTATCTCTGTTGCGAGATTCACGGATGCTCAGGATGCGGTTAGCTGCAGCCGTGGCTTGCGCGGCATTAGGACCAAAACTGAACCCTTGACCAGCTCCCTCGGCACCCTGAACAACTGCGATGTAACAAACGAAGAACTTCAGGATGGTATACTCGTGAGAAGCTAGCAGAGTCCCACCGTACCAAAAGATCAAAGACTGGACTGCAAGGCCCACGCTATCCGAGAATGCGAAAATTAGGGTTCTCCAGGTTGCCTTCCGGAAAGCATGAGTTACATGACCCATTAAGAGTTTCTCATAGCGATCATTAATGGTATCTTCAAGTGTGAGAGATGAAACGGTCCGGAAAGCACCAATAGCTTCGGCAGCGAATTGCGAAGATTCAGCGAATACGGCGTTATTCAGTTTTTCAAACTCTAATTCGTATCTGAAGCGGAAATATCCTGCAACAAGACCGATTGGCGCCGTAACTGTTGTGGCCACTAGAGCAAGCTTCCACCCGAAGGCATAAGCAATAGCCAATGCGCCGATTAGAGTAAAGAATCTAGATTCATATGGTTAATGAGGCTGAAGAGGCTGCATGCCCAGCAATGGAAAACTACGTACGACGTGTACACTAGTGCCATGTTTATTCCAAGCAGCTCTTCCAACTGTTTCGGGTCTCCTCCGACCCTAGCAGTGAGTGTTCCAGCCGAATTGTCTTCTTCGTCATGGAAAGAGGTCTTTTGATACAATATGCCCTCAAAGTACTGCTGTCGGTAGGTCGAGGATACATGCTGTGTGTCCACATAAGCTGATGTACAGACATTGCGACAAGGGGTACTCACATAGGCGAGACGTGTAGACACAAGGGTGAGAACGAAGTAAGAGAGGCCAATGCCAATACCCAGTATAACCCAGATCAAAGACCAGAAATTAGCCCTAGAACGATAGTTAGTAGAGATATAAGGGAGACACCAGGGAAAAGGGAATACAGTGCTATCAACAACGGTTGCCGTAGGGGTGAAGAAACAACACCCTATGGAGGGACTGAGAAAAGGGGAGGAAAGAATAGTCCTATGTGATGCCGGAAAGAGCTTGAATGAGTGCTACGTAGATAGATTAAAAACACTTACTCCGAAGTGAATTTGGGCAAGTCATTGATTAACTGGAAGACTACAATGATTTTCGCAAATAACCATGCTTGTAGTGGTGCATTGGCTAATGTCTGTTAGGCAGTTGACTTCCAAACGAGAGTGTCGTGGCGAAAACTCACAGCCTGCAGCTGCAGCTGCGATGATAATAACACCGTACGCTGGGAAACGGCTACGCTGCTCATACAATAGCTTACCGAAACTGCCAAACAAGCCTCGATTCTTCCAGCCTTCTGGCTTTGGCTCATCTGCAGTATCTGACTTAGCTGCACTCTTCTCTCGGGTGAGAATAGCCACAATGTCTTCCTCTTCCGGTTCTTCGGAGTCGCTAGCATCAGCGGGTTCGCCAAGCGAGAGCTGTTGTGCGTTAACGAGTCCATAGTAAACGCCCCTGTCGTTCTCGAGGAGGGACTCGTGAGTTCCCTTCTCAACGACTTTTCCTTTCTTCAACACAACGATAGTGTCGGCCTTCTTGATTGTTGATAGACGATGTGCAATAGTGATAGTGGTCCGACCTTGGGAAACACGATCCAGTGCAGCCTGGACTATGCGCTCTCCCCGGACATCGATGGCAGAGGTTGCCTCATCGAGTATAAGAATCTTAGGTCTCTTGATGATGGCTCGAGCGATGCAAATTCGCTGGCGTTGGCCTCCCGATAGTTTCATACCATTATCGCCGACCATAGTCTCGTAACCTTCGGGAAGTCGATCAATGAACTCGTCTGCAAATGCTTCCTTACAAGCCTCTCTAACCAGTTCTTTCTTCCGATCCTCCGTCTCGTTTTCCATCTCTGAACCTATCAGTCCGTAAGCGACATTGTTGTAGACAGTATCGTGAAAGAGAAATGGCTCTTGCTGCACAAGGCCGATTTGCGATCGCCACCACTTTAGGTGGATTTTGTCGAGTTCATGGTCACCACACGATATGGATCCTTTTAGTTCGATAATGGGGCCCGTTGATTCCGGCTCGGTAGAGGGCTCCTCGTCATCTGTATCATCGTCACCCGTCTTCTTCTTCCTGTTCTTCTTCTTCTCCTCCTTTTTCTTCTTCTGTTTATCGATTGCCTTGGCGATGATGTGCTGGTCGTGGAGAGTATACCAGCGTTCTACCAATCCAACAATCGTGCTCTTTCCTGAGCCTGATGGACCAACGATGGCTGTAAGCTTTCCTGCTTCAATAGTAAGGTTGAGTTGATCTAGGACCTTGACGTGTGGTCGACTAGGGTAGGCAAAGTCAACGTCTTTGAATACAATATTATTGCTCGCAGACACATCAGGGTCCCTTAGCTCGCCTGGGTCAGGTCGGGGGGCGTCGATGACAACAAAGAATTCACAGGCGGCAACCGTGGCTTTACCAAGAGCGATGAGGGGTGTTGAGATGCGTTCCAGCGAAAACACCAACATGAACACGGAAAACAGCACGACCGTAACAGTACCGACATCATGGATATGGCCCTCACGATAGGACTTGGTGCCAAACCAGAAAGAAAGACCGAATGTCGCAAAAATAGAGAAGAAAATTAGGCCAAACTGAACACCCACAAATGGTGCTGTCTTCTGGCCGTGTCTCTTAGCGGCGGCGGCCCAGACGGCAAAGCGTTTGGCCATTCGGTCCTCGGCACCACAAGCAGTAACCATCCGAATAGAGGAGAACGTTTCGCTGGCAACGGAGGAGGCTTTAGTCTCGGCCCTAGTTAATCGACCTGTGCCTTTGAGAACGAACGGGAGCACTATGCTTAGCACCAGGGTGATAAATAGAAGAACAGAGCTGGTAACTAGAGCTTGGGACCAGCTGTATGTATAAGCAATGATTGTTGCAGCGATTATAGTGGCCGTATACTCGATCAGAGTGCCGAGCTTTTCGGAGATACCTAACTGCAAAGTATTTGCGGTTGTTGTTATAGTTCCCGCTGCTGAACCCGGGGCCATGGAATCAAGAACATGAATGGTTTGGCCAAAGAGGCAACGCAAATAGTCGAGCCTGATGGCCGCTGACATTCGAATGCCTATCATGCGGTATGCGAACTAACTGCGTAAGTAGGTTTACATAGCAAGCAGGCAAGGGAAGCTTGTACCTTGTTGAGATAGGCCAGAGTAAACCTGGCCAAGAATATCACAAACAAATATAGTCTTAGACGGCGTTCAGCATGAGATTTCTAGTTAATTTAGGATGAAGACTTACGCATTCTTATTCAGTTGTCCTTGAAATTGGTCGTGAGTCAGTGTCGGTGGATTGAGGAAGTACCCATTGAATTGGTTGACAAGCCTGCCTGTAAGGTGGATTAGCATGTAGATGGAAGAAAGCTTCGTCGACATGTTACTTGCCAAATATAATATTAACTAACGGGAGGGTCTATATCAAAGTGTTAGTCACTATCTAGAAGCAAGGGGCTCACAAAGAGCGCGACATACGACTCCAGCTCCCGCGGCCGCCACTGCAGCGAGAGCAAAGAGGGGGAGGTCCCATCCTCGAGCATATGTAAAAACTCGCTATTCTTTAGTTAATAACAGCTCAGAGAGTGAACCTAAGTGTAGTTCTCACGAGATAGTCCTTAAAAGCAGCCTCTCTCTCGGGGTGCAACTTAGCATCTTGTTCAGCTTCTTCTTGTTTCTTGGTCATACCAGCAACGGCTGAGGGTGCTGGTTGCTTTTCCATCGTCCCGTCAGAAGCTGACTGGGACGACCCTGGAGGCTCTGCCCCCATGCTGAGATAGTAGAATCAACTGAATTCGAAGTGACTGATTTGCTTGTTGGAAAGCTGGAGCACTCGACTAGACTGGGCTTGCTGGGTGTCTTTGAGTGCAGCTCGATTAATCAATTAGGGCATCTGAAAAAAGGGGGGCAAGATGCGGAATTCCGCCCTGTCGTGAAGTTCTATATGCTTTCTGAAGATGAATGCCTCGACGACAGACTGGACTAGCAAGTGAGTTTTAAGACAAATAAACAAAAAGGAAAGGAAAAATAAAATAAAATTGGAATTGCGCTGAAGTAATCAAGTAGGTATAAATCAAGGACCTAAATGCCCAGACAGAATGATCTGTACTACGCGCAATAGTAAAGGTTGAGAAAGGAGCGTTACGAAGGATACAATGAATCATCGGACAGCTAATATGTCATTGCATACTACCTCTGTAGAAGATGTCTTCCCGCATATCATCCCTATCGTATCGATCGAATCCTAATCTGGCCTTGCGCTGTGCCGGAAATTTGAAGAGTCCGGCACCCCGGAGGAAGCAACCGTAGGCATCCACATACTCGCAGACTATCTGTTTATAGGCAAGCACAGCCAAGCACTACCCGATGATCATGTTACAGCTACTGCAGAATTATCAAGTCTTGGCAGTCTTAGCTTCCTTGAGACTCCCTTAAGTCTTAAGACCCCCAACTTAATTGCTGCCTACCTTCTTACCTAAGAATCTTGCTGGGTTCGATGGGTACTTAGTGACATACAATTACCAAATTGGGAATCAGATCAGGACAGTGCTGAAACCGATTAATACACAACCTATTCTACGCCTCTAACCTACTAGGTAGTGTTTGCTTCCTTTACACTATTAGTCCTGCAGTATTCTAGAATTATTATTCCAAGTGCCTCTACTAGTAGATTTTCCTTCCTGATAGTTGTATTATCCATTCCAAGGTCAGTACTGCAAGGTGATAATGTAAACTCGTCTATTAGACATTCGCAGCTTGTTGCCACCTGTTATTGGATATTAATTCGAATAGGAAGTGCACTGTGCTTTCGCGCCTGTGCGCCACCAAATTACAGCCTCCAATGAACGGAGAATACGAAATACGATCAGACAAAACGACTCCATGATAGGAGACCGATTGACTCACCCCCGACACCTGTGCATGTGTTGGCCGAGTCTAAACCTAGTAATAGTGTGCATATGTTGGTCGGATGGATGAGGTAAGAACTTGGCGAATTGGAATTGTGATGATAGAGGAGAGCCATCCTACGTTGGCCGAGTCTCTTCACTACGTTGGCCAGAAACCCACTTAGCTGCATGCTAGTTCAGCCACCACCCAAGGGCATTTTTCATCCTTTGTAGCACCCTTAATAAGTACATTTATTAAAGCATCTTTTTATTTCTCTCGAAGCTTTTAACGAATTAGCTATAACCAGGTAAGTAAAAAAAAAAAAAAAAAAAAACTCGCGAGTTAGCTCTTCGGATTGTAGCGGCCGTGCGCAGGTGTGTATACCTTTCGAAATAGCTTGTACAACTATTAACTACTTCGTTTCGCAACACCAAATAAATCGAAAATAAGTTAGTCAATTCAAACAGCTTTAATATATATACCTGGTATAGTTGATATATCTACATAGAGTGAAATGACTTCTTGTCGGGTGGCTGCACTAACATGCGGCTAAGTGGGTTTCTGGCCAACGTAGTGAGAGGACTCGGCCAACGTAGTATGGCTCATAGAGGATTATCTGGACACGAAAATGAGCCGGCATGAATGATTTCCCGAAATACCCATCGGCACTTGACAAGATCTTTTAACCTCCCCAGTATAATAATACTACTGCTTTCTCTCCTTTCACTTAACACCATTGCCGCCAACACTACCAAATTCAATGTTTTTTTTGTAGATGTTTGTTAACAAGAACAATTTCCTTTTTCTATCCTTGGACCAGCGGAGCAGAGCATCACAAAGCGCCAAAGTACATCTCAAGCGTTATCCATCATCAGCCGATTACGAACACAATTGTAACCCTTGAACAGACCCTTCTAAACGATCTTGCTACTGAATTGCAAGGTGCCCAACTTGGGTATCTTCGTTTCGCGTGACGCTAGATTACCCACCCAAACCCATGTCTATACTCGATGCGACGATGACCCTTCAACTATATCCAGCACATTAGCACCCGACCGTAACGCCTAACACCGAAACGAGGCTGCCTGACATTCTTTACGCAAAACACGACGCTGCACTGTCCACTTACAACTTGTTAGGCGGCGCCGCTGAGGTTGTGGGCCACTGGTAACCCGCGGCATCGCTAAACTTGTACCCGTACGAGGAAGTGAAGTCGTCTAGCACAGCTGGCCCGCGAGACCCTACCAGAAAGGGGTGATTAGCTTCATGTGACTGTACGCCTCGGTCTCGTTGGCACTCACCGTATGGGTACTCCATGGGAACAATCTCTTTGTTGTCGTCAAGGTAGTGCAGCAGAGGGGTAAATATTCTCCAGCTAGCATCAAGCTCGTCGTCCCGAACGAAGTTAGAGTGGTCGCCCTTCAGAGCATCCAGAATAAGCGACTCGTAAGCCTCGGGAATTTTTAGATCCGAGAATCGTCGCCGGTATGTGAGGTCAAGCTCCGTGACGACGGTCTGCATACTCAGGCCCGGCAGTTTGGAGTTCATTTTGATGTAAACACTCTCATTGGGCTGAATACGCATGACAAGCTCGTTTCGGGGAATGTCTTTAAAGATACCGCTCGTAACGTCCTTAAATTGAATCCGAATCTCTGTCTTTTGCTCATTGAGCGCCTTACCGGCTTTCATGATGAAAGGTACGCCATCCCATCTTTCGTTCTTGATGTAAGCAACTAGAGCACAGAACGTCGGGCAGCGCGAGTCCTTAGGAACCGTATCGTCCTCCTTGTATGAAGGCTTGCTTCCATCCAAAGATTTGCCGTATTGGCCAATAATGACGTTCTTTGGTTCGATAGCAGGGATGTTGCGAAGCACGCGAACCTTCTCATCACGAATATCCTCTGATGAGAAAGAAATAGGACGCTCCATGGCAAGTAACGTCAGTACTTGGAGCAGATGGTTTTGCATGACGTCACGAATAATTCCAAACTCGTCAAAGTAACCACCCCGTCCTTCTGTGCCAAAAGGTTCCTTGAAAGTGATCTGAACATTGTCGATGTGGTGTCTGTTCCAGGTAGCGCCGAAGAACTCGTTGCCAAAGCGAAGAACTAGGATATTCTTGACCATCTCCTTTCCGAGGTAATGGTCGATACGGTAAAGCTCATCTTCTTGCCAGTCAGGCGCCAGAGCCTTATGTAATTCACGGGAGCTAGCCAGATCCTTGCCAAACGGCTTCTCAATCTAGATTACACCGGATAAACGATGAGAATCGCTTCTTTTGTTTAGTATTGTATAGTAAGAAGAAGAACACTTACAATCACACGAGCAATGCCGCTGCGGGGGTAGCAGCACCGTTTAAGATGCTGCGACACAACTGTGAAGACACTAGGAGGGAGGGCCATGTAAAACAAGCGGTTAGTCTCCTTTCGGCCCTTCTCAATCTCCTCGAGGTGCTTGTTGAGCTGGTGGAAGGAGTCGTCTTGGTCGTATTGACCCGACACGTAGGAGCACAGATCGCAAAAGTCGGCTAGCTGCTTCTCTAAATCCTTTGTGGGCGTCTTAATGTATGACTTAACCCGCCTGAGGTATTCTTCATGGTCCATTTTTGTCCGCGCATATCCGACAATCTTGATGTCCTTGGGAAGGAATTGGTTGCGATACTCGAGGAACGTTAGCTTCGCTGGCTATATCCCAGCATATCCGCTACGCCGCGCAAACTACAATACTTACAAGGCCGAAGAGCGCGGGAAACTGTTCTAAAAGTTAGTACCGGAAATCCTTATGCACGCTGGATGGTAGGTGATACTAACGGTCTTCTTCTTAGCTAGATCGCCCGAGGCACCGAGGACCACGATGACCGTGTTGTCCTTTAGCTCCGCGGAACTGCATCATGGATAGATAATCAGCATAGCAATTCTCAACGACATGTTGTCTGTGAGGCATTGTCGCAGATTCGACTATTGTGCGCCGTTCGCGGAGAGATTCGAAGGTCGCGGTATTTCGAAATCGGTGATGAAATGGCGGGGCAGAGGCGGGGTTTATCCTTACCCGACTGATGATGAATCCATTGTGTCTCGCGGGACGGGCTAGTATACCGAGATCAAGAAGTGAAATAGAGAAAGAAAGGAAACGGAAGCAAATTATGAATTGGAGGGAAGATGGTTGGAAATAGTTTGGTGTTTTGCAGAGGAAGGGTTGGGATAAGGAGACTCCCCGGGCTTGCAGGAGGGCGAGGCACACAGAAACTCAGAGAGTCAGCGGAGCGGTCGGAGACAGAAACAGAAACAGCTGGAGCAGCAGCAAGGGAGCTTACAGGGAGCTTGCCTCCCGCTTCAGGTACCTACCCATCTACCTGTCTACCTACCCAGTAGGCAAGTGCGTGGCATGTAGACTGATAGCGCTGTCATCGCTATTATCACTGTGTTGCCGGCGCGGGCCGCGGAGAAAAAAGGCACACCTGGTACAGTATGCGTTCTGCATCGGACTTGCAAGCTACCATGTGGATAGGTACCTACCCTCGGCGTAGCCTACCTACAGCAGATGCGACACAGGTAACCTCAAAGGTATATACATAGGTAGGCGCGCAGGACTTTAGGTAACCTATCGCCGCCTGCACGCCATTGGGACGCCAAAGTGAATGGATGTCCACAGCGGGGTTAAGGTAGCTTACTCAGGTCCCGCTTCTGCCCTCTCTCACGGCACCACACCTACCTAATCTACCTTATGGGGAATTTGTTTACATCACAGACAACCAACTGCCCAGGTAAGTATGTATACCTCCTTGGGTAGTTATTGTGGCGGTCAAGCTCCTAATTGTTATTGATCGCCTAGTCTGAGAGTCGAAAATATCAAGTTTAAGACAATCTAAAGGGCAGCCGAGCTACCTGCATAAGTAAAACCTGCGGATCTATCTCTGGATAGATAGTGTTGATAACTTACTACATAAAGCATATCCCGAGCGTGCGCCGAGTCTCTGAAGCTTGGGTGGCTCCTCCCACAGTATACACGCTCTCCCTACCTACCTAGCTCTACGCTACACGGCTGTGAGCGGGATATGCGGTATCCGTATGCATGTAGTACTTACTCAAAAGCCAGGAGGATCTAAAACCCTTGGTCACGTTCTCTCAAACGCCAGGGGGAGTTGACAGCATAATACCGCCAACTGCTTTCAAATAAATGATGACTGAACAGTAGTCTTCGGCCGTAATTTGAAATTCTGGCAGCAATGCTATGCCAAGGTGAGTGATTCCCACAGCACGGGGTCTCGACTAAAGGGTCCATTTTGTTTGTTTGTTTTCGCTTAATAATCAATCTTGGTACTACGCATCGGCAAGGGATTGTTGATTGTGGACTTTGTGTAATGGTTGGGTTCTTACTATGCGTAAACACACCAAAGCATTGCACGTCCCCATGTTAAGTGCATATTCAACTCTGGGCGTTGCTAAGACCAGCTATTACATACGTAGTAGAAGCCTTGTTAGCAATGTGGGTAGTCGACAGAGGTGTGTCTAACCCTGTATTCATAGAATGGAAGTGATGAGAATCCGATGAAGAATCTATCTCTTCTACTCCTCGCGACTGCGCAATAGCTCACATCAGCTCGCACAGTCGATGCTCATGCAGGTCGCAGTTCGTTAGGCTCCCTAAATGGCGCTTTCGGAGATGCGATCATCTATCAAAGAAGTTGTGGTGTACCTATGTCTCGGGGTATACTGTAACAGTATTGATGATATTTTAGATTGATGACAACTCGCAGGCTGCAAGATAGCCCACGTGTGTCTTACGGTGAAACTCGCAAGCTAAATGTGGAGGGATTATCAGAAAAGAAGCATGAAGGTGTGGGAGTGTAATTCTGACGGCTATTCTGGCGGAGATACTAAGTATGCGTAGGGAGGCGTGGGGCGGTTTACCATCCAATTACCTGTAAGAACGCAGGTGGGGTCTACCTATGTACCTAGGTACCTCTTTATTCCAGCCACAGCTGTGGCACGCCTTATCTTATCTCCAGCCTCGCACACCAGCACAAAATAGACCCGATGGAATAATTTTCTCCAGTGTGAATTATTAGTGGCGCAGGGCTCGCTAAACCCACGCAACCAGTCCCTCCTTCGTCAATCCGCTTCTGTCAGTCGACCTTCGAGGTTCGGACATCACGACGACTACTAACCCCCAGCGCACGCAGTCCCTTCAGCCCAAGGATACCAGAGCGTCAGAAAAGCCACATTCAAGATGCCTTCTGAAGCAGGTCACAGATGTAAGACTTTCCCTACCATTGTCCATCTCAGTCACATGCCCTACCGTCGCGAAGAGAAGAAAGATGGAATCTATTTAATTACGGGAATCTCGCCTATCCTCATGGATCCGGGCCACCCACACTGATCAGGATCTTGTGCTAACTTGCTGTCTAGTATATGTCAAGTAAGAAATCCCGGAATCCCTATCACTACGATTCGACTCGACGAGCCAAGTTGCAACGCAATGTGCGATGCAATACGCCAAGCCAGAGACAGAGATAGAGACAGAGACATGCCACCATTGGGAGGACTATGATTGCTAACTACAGTTGCGCTGTAGGGGTCGCCACCTTTCATATGTCAGGAACAAGCACACGAGTATGCATACCATGAATCTCTCCCACATGCCTCACCGCGATTCCCCTATATCAGCGCTAACGAAGACACATAGCCCACTCTAAGACGAGCTTGATCAAGATCGAGGGCGTCGATGACCCTAAGGCTGCCAAGTAGGTCACCAGAAAAACGAGTTGTTGCGAGCCGATGGTCTAATGGTTTAACAGCTTCTACCTTGGCAAGCGCATTGCATACGTCTACAAGGGACAGAAGGAGATCCGTGGCACCAAGATTCGGGTAATCTGGTGAGTTTTCAACCTGGCATGATTCGAGACTTGTGCTGGATGCTAACTATATAATAGGGGCAAAGTGACTCGCCCTCACGGTCAGTTGAAGGCGTGAACAACCTGTGGGATGATGCGTTTACTAACGTGGCTGGTATCTAGGCAACTCCGGCGTCGTCCGAGCCAAGTTCTCCACTCCTCTTCCTACCCGTTCATTCGGTGCTTCTGTTCGCATTATGCTGTACCCCTCTTCGATATAAATGGCGGTACTAGGCTGGAGTTGGGAGTATGATCGATTCATCAGGTTTGGCATTGGCTGCATCAGGGTTAGGCAAGGTTTCTGGCTTAAGCCTTGTTACTAGGCATCGCCTAAAATCAGAATAACATACCAACAACGATGGACCGGCGAATCCCTCGCGTGAGAACGCATTGTTACAACAGTGATGGACTCGATCGCGAGAGAGTGACATAGTGCTTCGGTTACACTGGTTGCAGGGCTGTACAAGGCTTCGTCACGTACACATTTCGGGTTTGGCTTGGTGGTTTCACTCGGTGAAATAAATCCTACCACGAGAAGAAAAATGATGCTACACGAGTTAATACAAGCCGCAGCTTGTTTCGAATCTAATTACGTCGTCCTCAATTCTCCACGAGGGAGTCTCCCCATTCTCTCCCGTGTCTAATCTTGCTTGATCGAAGGCGCTTAGCTGTGTGACAGCAAGGCGTCGCTTTGCATAATTGTGAAAACCCGATGTATTACTTGCGGCTCTGTTGCCCGCGGCTTGACATATTTAAAGAGGAACTAGTCTCTCAGATTAAACTGGGGTTTAGCTCCCCTCCCGTCACATAGATATTGGGTAGAATACTTGGTGTTTAGGTGCATATTCATTGTTTTCATTAGTAGATGGTTAATTGAAACAATTTTTAATATATAGGACCTCGATTAATGACCATCACACCGTATATATCTTACATGATTATAATGACGTACACTCATGGTTTTCCCAATATTACCCCTTCCTTTCTCTTTTCTTCCTTTTTCTAATGCTACTTTACTGAGCAGACTAGTAGGGCTATGGTCTTGTTTTCATCAATTCTAAGTTTCGGCCCACATGTGGAATCATTGAGTTCAATGACATTCCCGTTGGTATGTCTGCCCTCGAAGAAACAATCGACTATCCCTTATTAGTAAAATACTGTTAAATATGATATCCTTTCGAACAATTCTAGTTCTATCATAATACCCTTTTATGTATGCTCTAGCTATCGAGATAGCATTGGCATAAGTAATATGAGGAGATTTGAATTATACTTGCCTCATTGAACGTGATACTACAAGTCAATAACAACTATATAGGACCTCCTGAAATACGCATCTAAACACAATGAAAATCAATAGTCGGATAATATAATAACCATCTCTCTGTATGTTTTCTCGAAACTCGAAATTACCTAGGTATTAACTCTCTGGACCCCTCAACCTGCCCTGTCCGCCTATCAAGCAACCAAAACCCTCCCCGCAACATCCCCCTTCCGCACATCAAGCACAAGCGGTCCACCGCCTGCACCGCTAGCATCAAGACTAAGCGTCACAAGACTCCGATCCGCGACAACGCGCACCGTCTCCCCGAGATTGCGCACGTCCGTCTCGAACTGCGTTTCGGGTCTGACTCCTGCTACGTTCCCAGCCACGCTGAGAGGAGAAGTAGAAGTAGAGGGAGAAAGAGGGTCTGACCGCACCTCACGGATCTCCACGCTCGGATACGGCAACCACCCTTCGCGCAGCGGGATCAGTAACACGGGTATCTCGGCTTCGGTATCTACTGTGCTGCTGCGTTCGCGCTCATCGTCGCTGCCCGGCGCGGGGATTACGAAATGACCTTTGCGTCGTCCACCTAGGAGCCACGTGTCTGTCGGCGCCGAGAGCTCGTAGCTGAACTCTAGGTCTGTTTGTGACGAGGGCGGGGTTAGTGTATCCCACATCCGTGTCCATTTTAGATGTAGTGTTGCGGGGAGGAGCTGATGCGTGCATATAGCCGTCGGATGAGAAGGCGTGGATGCTGCTGTTGCTGGTAAGGGCTGAAGTCGAATATCTGCCGTATGGATTATCGTGACGGAAGGGATGTCGACGGGGATTAGGATGGATGATGGCTCTGCTAGCTTCGAGGCTGGCAAGACGAGGGTTGGATTCTCTGCTTGCCAGGTTCGGAGGAATGATGCTAGGGATTTGGCTAAGTCTACACCCGCATCGTCTTTGCCTAAGCCGTGGAATATCTTTGAATCCTCGATCCCAGCGAGGAATGACGTATGGACTACCCCTAGGAGCGCGGCGCGCTCAAGCTCGATTCCAGTGAGGTCGTTTCGCACTAGTGGTAACACGGACGATATAAGGAGGCGAGATAACGGGTGTAGGGTGGTTCCGTGTAGTGCTTTAGTGAGCATACTTTCGATCAATGCTTCGATTTCATCGCGGAGAACGTAGTAATGTAGCTTAAGATACATAGTCTTCGGCATTTTTGGGCCGTTCTTCGCACCAGATTTCCTTTTGATCTTGTACAGCAAGCTTGCCGGTTGTCGAGGGAAGATCATTACAGGTTCGCTGGGTGGAATACCAAAGGTGGATTCGAACATATCAGACCCTAATAGTTCGCTATTCAACAACCGTAAAGGGCTAGAGTTTGCTGTTGACACAGTGAAGCGAGAGAAGAGAGCCTTGTGTTTAAAGACGTCTTGGACATTAACGCCCAGGGCTAGGCTCGTACGGACTGAGAGCGTCTTGGAAAAGAAAAAGCTTCCATGCTCAGTCTCGTACGACACTTCAATACGAAGGGAAATACTTGGGGTGTCCTGCTCCAGGGTATATGGGAACCATATTCTCATCTTCGTTTTGGCCGGGATTGAATCAACACACAACACACCACCCTCGGGTGGCCGAGAGAATCCGAAGGAGGAATCTAGGCATTTTGCCTCACTGCTTAGTAGTCGTAGGCCGCCTGTTGCACCTTTTATTCGGATCTCTGCCTTTTGGAGATTGTTCCACCCAGTGTCTAGCTCGACATCAACGCTATTACTGCGATCTAATTGTATGTGTTTTGATGTGTAGAGACGTACGTCGAGAGTATCGGCTGGGTGGTAAATGAAAACTTGAGGTGACTTGAGTAAAGTGCTCGCCCTATCAGACGGATAATAGCCAAACTCTCGCTCGAAATATAGACACAATTTGCCAGCTCTTAGATCGATTTTATCAACCTCATATGAACCCGGTATCAAAGCCTATGATTTGCAATTAGGAATGATCGTGTGGAAAAAGGGTTATACATCTCCGCTTACATTACTTCTTAGATTAAGCCTACTCGTGCCTGGTCGAATCGTTATGGGCCCTTCTTGTTTGAGCCTAATCTCTTTTATAGGCTTTGAGGATGTATTGGAAATCCGCACATTAGCTGAATTGATAGTCAAATCATCCACTAACAAGCTGTTGAGCTTTAGGCCAAGCGTCAAGCTGTCTCGGCCCTCGTCATAGCGCGGGGCACCATCTACCTCAACAGAAACAAAAAATTTTGACAGCGGGATTCGCATATCGTTCTGGATACTTTTTGTCTCTAGGAGTAAGTCGTCTAGGAGCCCCTTTATTTCCTCGGCTTCGAGATAGTCCTGGGTTTCGCTGTCGAGAGATGGCTTTGCCTGGCGTCGATCCTTTTCGGCAGTAGCTGCCTTGGATAACAGTTTTAGGAGGACCTTGACGTACTCCTCTTTGCGTTGGAGCTGCTTGAGACATTTCGAGTACATGATCAACATTGACAGCTCTAAAAGGCTCCATCCGCTCTCACCAAAGAAAGGAGTCGTCCTCCAAAAATAAGTGGCAGCAGAGGCATAATCTTTGAGATGATACTTGAGAACAGCTAGATCGGCCATAGTACTCTGGATAGAATGCGTATGCGTTGCAACTGTGTAATGACGAAGAGCTTTATCGGTAAGAATCTCATATAAGCGGTAGAAATCATCACTGTTGTCTAGCGCAGTCTTCAATAGCTCATTATCTATGCCAGACATCGAAGTAACCGGCTCAGCAACCTGTCGTGCCGGAGCGGGACCTTCATCTTCAAGGTCAATATCTACCATGTTGATCATTATAGACTGACCAACAACTGGAGTATGGGCCCACCCATTGCTCCATCCACGCTTCTTACCCGACTCTTCTAATATATTCCTAGATAAGGTGTAAAGCTGTGCTCTCCGAGCGGCTAGCTCTTCCAAGCCGAGCTTCAAGAATGACGAAGATGCACCTGCGTGATCCGACATGCTTTGGGGTCGCCCGCTAGGGAAGATATTCGGACTCGGCGGCTGACGTTGTACGCTGCTTCCCCCAGTCCTCACATTCAATGATGAACTTCTAGCCGGATGCATCATTGTTTTTGGCTCAGGTATCGCAGCTTTGGGCTCCTGTCCACCGGTAGACCCGAGAGAAGAAGAGGGTATAGGTAATGATTTGGTTGAGGTCTGGGCCAATATTTGCTGAGCTGTAGAAAAAGCAAACGACACAACCAGATTATCAACTATCTCAGTAGTAAGCGGATCAACTGATGCGACAGCGCCTGCTGCATTGCCTCCTTCGCCGGCTTTGGGTGTATCTGATAAAGCGCTAAGTAGGTCATTACGCATGACTTGGGAGACGGAGGGAATAAAGTCAAGGGCCCTTCGACATATTTCAGCTAGCATCGGCAATTCCTCTTGCTCGTTCTCTTGGTGCTTCGGCGGTGGCGCCCTGGGTGCCACACCATGGAGAACTGATTCCTGCTGCTCTTTCAATTTAGCGAGGAGCTCTTCCCTCGTCGACCAAGCATTTCCAAGTCTTAGTAATAGTGCTATCTGTCTCGCGAAAATGTAGCAACGGAAGTCGAATAGAGAAACGTTGTTCGCAACAATAAGGTCACGATAGGGCTTTTTGTTAGCACTGATTGTTATGTCGTCATATGAATCCTTTGAGTGCACGCCGGCTGAGTGCTGCGATTGTAAATCCATGACTTCATCTTCCTCGTAGCTCATCTCTACCGTGGCCGCCTTGGCTTTGAGTGCTAGAATCTTTAGATCTTCGGTATATGCAGGGAGGGCATTTGCGGCCGACCCAGACCTGCCCAAGCTTTGATCTTTAATGACCATATCCAGTCCAACGCTGAGCTCATCGTAACCCACAAGAGCATCCTCGACCAAGCCAACACTTTCGAAGCCCCGTGCGAGTCCCTCTTTCAGAATGAAAAATGTGCAAAAGTTCCAACCGGGCAAGCTCCTCTGAGAATCTTTCTCCTTGATATCTTCCTCATACTGGGTCACACGCATATCAAAGCTGGACAGGATCAAGCCGCGAATCTTTGCTATGAGGTCGGTCCAGGCATTCTCGGTCTCTTGCTCGGTCTCAGTATATCCGCTGGGCACAGCTGGCACGACGCGCGGCAGGATATCGTAGGGAACATCATTCACCCCTATTCGAATCTGCGAGACGCGGTCCATAGCACTCTTACTGGAGCTATTAAAATCCGACCTCAATTTCTCCAGGAGTGTGCTTGATCCCGGACGCCATCTCGAGGCCGTGGATGCCTTGTCAGAGCCGGAGCCGACGTCTGATTTGCGAGGCTGGGTGGCGGCGACAGTATTGGGGATAACGACATGCACGATAAGCCACTCGAAGGCGTCGTGATTCTCGGCGGCATTGGCTTTCTTCGACGTCGATGGTGGCGTGTTTGTCTTAATCCAGTCGCGAATCTCTTGCCTGACGTGACCCTTATAGGAATCGTTGTCGTCGCAACGCACCAGTAGTATCTTGAGGTAGGGGGTCTGTCTCAAACCAGGAATCTGGTGACGTCTCGCGGGGGCACTGTTTCGGTTTGAAGACTGGTCAACGGCCTCGCTGGACTGGGTTGCCGCCGCAGCAGCCCCAATCTGTGTCTGGAAACTATCATTCTCGGACCGTCGCTGCTGTTGAGACGACGACGGTGGTGGGGATGAGATGGGAGATGCGAGAGGATTCTTGTCGCCGGTGGACACCAATTCGACGTGAAGAGTCTCGATGGACCGCAAAGGGCCAGCATGCGATTGCCAATGGAGGTTGCGCAGGGGCAGTCGTGGCACCAGGCCCGGTGCTAGGAGCTTGAAGACATCATGAGGGTCGAAATATTCGACTATAGTAAGTAAGCATGAGAACAAACACCAGAAGCCGGCGAGCTTGCGTTGACGGGATCATGACGGTACCTGTGACTTTGGAAGTTGAGAATGGCTGTTCCATGGCGAACAGGTTGAGGAATTGATCATGACTTCATGACGGGCCGCGGTTAAGAAGTATGTGTATCCGTAGCCGTCGGTATGACAGCCGGTTGATTTAGCAGTGAGTAATGTCGGGGCGCGGGCTTAGTCTGCTATCGAACTTTTGTGAGCAGGATGGTTAGCTCGTTGTGTGTAGAAGGATGTGTAGGATGAAGTAGGTAGGGAGGCAGGGGGGCCTAAGAGGTAGGTACGGTAGATACATTAGAATGCGATGCGATGCAATGCGGATAGGTACCCACTTATAATTACAGTAACCTGACGGTGGTACACGCTAGTCCATATGTAGCTAGTGCGAATGGCTAGCCAGTAGCGGCCGAAAGAAAAAGACCCTCACTCCAGCTCTCCTCAAGATCTTGGATGTCGGAGCCATACTACGTTGGCCGAGTCCTCTCACTACATTGGCCTGAAACCCACTTAGCCGCATATTAGTGCAGCCACCCGACAAGAAGTCATTTCACTCTATATAGATACATCAACTATACCAGGTATATATATTAAAGCTGTTTAAATTGACTAACTCTTAATGTTGTACAAGCTATTTCGAAAGGTGTACGCACCTATACGCAGCCGCTACAATCTAAAGAGCTGACTCGCAATTTTTTTTTTTTTTTTTTTTTTTTTTTTACCTACCTGTTTATAGCTAATTTATTAAAAGCTTCGAGAAAATAAAAAGATGCTTTAATAAATATACTTATTAAAGGTGCTACAAAGGATAAAAATGCCCTTAGGTGATGGCTGAACTAGCATGCAGTTAAGTGGGTTTCTGGCCAACGTAGTGAAGAGACTCGGCCAACGTAGGATGGCTCGGATGTCGTGCGCGCGTGTCCTGATGGCGGGGCCGGATAGGTCCAAGGGTCGGGGAGCCGCAGATTTTATTTTATTTCGCCATCGGCAGGTATAGACGTGTAGACTACCCAGACATATATAGGCAGTTTAACAAGTGTAAAGAGATATTTAACCTCGCCAAGGGCCGTCTACAATTACCACTATCTCTAGGTGGTAGTTCACAATTTCTGAAAATTTAAGAGCTTGTTGTACTTGTGACCCTAGAATCAGTTCATTTTTCGGTGCCTTTAATATATATATTCCTCATATCCCACTCACTCCCCCGGTCTCCTGGCTTCGGATTTACCTCCTCCACCTTTTCACACGGCAACGGATTTAGCTAGCCATCTAGGTAGTTATTCGCCATGTCAGGTCTCCAAGCCATCCGCTACACTCGGGGGAAGTTAGAGGTCCTAGACCAGCTCCGCCTCCCGCACGAACACCACTACGACAATGTCGCGACAAGCGAAGAAGCATTCGATTGCATTAAGGCGATGCGGGTGAGAGGTACGATAGCTCCCAAACATCACAAGCATCACAAATATCCGAAATAATCTAAAAACACCCCGACATCAGACAGCATTCATCTTCTAACCCCTCTTACTTATAGGCGCACCAGCAATCGCCATCGTAGCAGCGCTCGCTCACGGCGTCGAGCTGTATAAGGGGGGATGCGGTAAGAACTTCCCATTTCTACTTCTAACTCAACCCTCTTTCTACTTCCCTTTCTCGTCGCTTAAGCTACCTAGGCAGATTACGGGACCTGATCTAACTTCGACGTATCGTCACAGAAGCCTCGACACCAGCGGAGACAATAGCGTACATAGACTCCCGCCTAGACTACGTAAAACAATCGCGGCCGACAGCTGTAGATCTGACAAACGCCATCACACATCTCAAGACCGTCGTGCGGGGCGTCAACACCGCCGCGCTGGAGCAGGCCGCTGCCAAGTCGGCAATTGTAGACGCCTACATCGCCGCGGCTGAGGAGATTCTCCGGAAAGATACCGAGACAAACCTGCGCATCGGCGAGCACGGGAGCACATGGCTGCTCGCTAACGCGCCTGTGAAATCTCCCGAGGGCAAAGTCTCGGTGCTCACGCACTGCAACACAGGCTCGCTCGCTACCTCGGGCCACGGCACCGCCCTGGGCATCATCCGTTCGCTCCATTCGGCGGGGGGCCTGCAGCACGCCTTCTGCACCGAGACGCGGCCGTATAACCAGGGCAGTCGCCTCACGGCCTTCGAGCTCGTGTACGAGCGCATCCCGGCGACGCTGATCACAGACTCGATGGCCGGCGCGCTGTTCGCCACCAAGAAGGCCGAGAACCACATCGCCGCTGTCATCGTCGGCGCCGACCGCGTCGTGCGCAACGGCGACACCGCCAATAAAGTCGGCACCTACGCCCTCGCCGTGCTCGCGAGGTACCACGGCGTCAAGTTCATCGTCGCCGCTCCCACGACGAGCATTGACCTGCAGACGACGACGGGGGCCGACATCAAGATCGAAGAGCGCAAGCCCGAGGAGCTGACACAGATCAGCGGGGCTGTTGTTGGCGCCGATGGGAAGGTTGACGTCTCCCGCACTGCGAGGGTCGCAACGGCACACCAGGAGATCAGCGTGTGGAACCCGGCCTTCGATGTCACGCCAGCGGAGCTCATCGATGCTGTCGTCACCGAGCAGGGCGTCGTTGTCAAGGGCGAGAGTAGTGGGTTTGACTTTCGGGGTGTCATGCCGGAGAGGTGGGCGGCTGTCGTGGGACAATGAATCGAACTACTACCAGATTGAACACTAAATATTGAGAGATGGTATCTTTAAATAGGTAGTTCGTTTTTCCGAGGCGCCATGGAAACAGCCTGAAATATCGTCGATGTATGACGAGAACGTATCTTCGGGGTATATCGTTCGTATGTATACCTCTAGCTTAGAATGAGTGCGTCTATGTATCCAAGATTTGTAGCCTGTCCGTCACCATCAAAGTTCCCCCGTCTCAGTCTCATCTGTCAGGACGTACAGAATGATCTTCTTGAAGTCCTCTACACCGGCCTCCAGGTCCTTCAACTTGATGGCCTCGTCTGCCCCGTGAGCAACGAGGATGCTGCCTGGTCCGTACAAGTAGCGGGTATGGTTTCCCTTGAAATTAGGCACGTCGGTGCCATAGTTGACTGTGATAGTCTCAAAATCTGCAAACACGTTAGAGACGATACGAGTCTGGTAAGTAGGGTACAATGCAAGAGGGGCGGGGGAGCGGGGGGCACCGCACCTGGAACGTCGCACGCGCATTCGACGACGCCATATCCGTTATTACAGGACACCTCAAACGCGTCCTCGTCCACGCTCCTCAGCACTTCTTCCACTCTCTCTACGACTATCCTACCTCCGTCCGACTCCGGCCCGATAGCCACGCGCCCGGCGATCCGTGCTACGGCTGTCTCGGGAATGACGTTGAGGGCCACGCCGCCCTCAATGGTGCCGACGTTGATGGTGGTATTCCCAAAGAGATCGCTGCTTCCCAGGTCCGTGTCGAGAACCTTGATGACGCCACGCATCAATAGCTCGGTGGCGCTCTTGCCCAGCCACGGATACCCAGAGTGTCCGGCTTTGCCATGGGCCGTGATGGTGCAGCCGAAGAAGCCCTTGTGGCCGCACGCGAGCTTACCCTCGGTCGGCTCGCCGAAGATGGCAGCCTTCAGGTTAGGAGGGGGGTCCAGAGACGACAGTGTGTCCGAGAAGTACCGCATGCCATCGCCAGTGCGCTCCTCGCCGACGACGAACAGCAGCATCACGTCTTGCGGGTCGATGCGCTTCGCCTCGAGGAGCTCGAAGACGGCGATAATCTGCGCAGCGACGCTCGCCTTCGCGTCGACGCTGCCGCGGCCGGCAATAACGGTCTCGCCGTTTGGCTCGTCGTCGGAGCGCGAGTAGGGGATGTGCGGGGGCACGGTGTCGATGTGGCTCGAGACGAGGACCTTGGGCGACGGGTGGCGCTTCGGTCCCGGCCAGGCGAGCACGTTGAAGCGCAGCTTGCTCTCGCTGCCGTTGCTTGAGTTGGATGTGTTGTTGGACACGGGCGGGAGGAACTCTAGCTCGGCTACGAAGTCCCGAGCGGTGAGGTAATCGACGAGGAAGTTCCCGACCGCATTTTCCGAATACGTGACCGAGGCGATCTCCACGAGAGACTTGTGCAGCGATACCAGTTCGCTGCGGTAAGATGGGGCATTGTTGGAAGAGGACGAGGAAGAGTCAAGCGGCGTTTGGAGCTCCAAGCCAGAACCAAGAGCTATGGAGGCGCTTGAGAGCAGCCGAGCAACCTCTGCGACCCTCATCACCACTAGCTACTTACTTACCTACCTAAGTTTCGAGCCTACGGAGGTAGTACTTAGTCTAAAAGTTGTGTCGACCTGGTAACAACTTAATATCTAATAGGTACCTAGGTAGTCGTGTAGAAGAAGAGTGCTTACGGAGTACGTCAAAGAACTCTAATCAAGACATAATATTGTTATCGAATAGACCCACTATATATATGTAGGTCACCCCACACTACCTACTACCTAGGTAGATAAGTAGAAGTAGGAAGTATGTGTACGGAGAACATAGAACGACATTCTACCCTAAAAAGACTCCACCTAGCTACCTACAGTTAGGTACCTACGGAGGTTGGGGTCAAAAGTCTTCATTATCCTTAACAATTATATACAGTGTAGCCTTATAAAGACCTACCGTAGGTATACTTTTATACCGCTATAATTTTAGCGCACTTATTTATTTATAACCAGTATAGTTTTAGTAGCACTAGCAGCTCTAGCTCTTATAGCTATAGCGCATCTGTTAACTACGAGCGCTATATTATAATGGTTGGTTATAGTAGTATTAAAGTATATCTACGGTAAGCCTTATAAGACTGCACTATATATAATTGTTAAGGATAATGAAGACTTTTGACCCCAACCTCCGTACATACATGTAGTAATTACTTTAGGTATTAACTAAGTACTTAATCTATATCATCAGAGTCCGCACATGAAACATTTGGCTGAACTTCTTTGAGACCTTGGCAGTGGCATCGCTAATGGCGGGGGCCCTGTCGTGGCGAGCATCTTGAATACTGTAGCTACCATCGTATCACTAACATCCCCAAAGATGTTTGTGACCCCAGAATCCCCAGAATCAACGTTTCCACTTTGTTCGTCCTCAATGTCATCGTTCTTAATTTCCGGTTGTTGTTGGTCTTCATCTTTGTTCTGCTTCATCCTGCTGCACGTCGTCTTCCTAGATGTCATCTTGTACTTCATCCTGCTGTATGTCGTCCTGCGGTGTCTCGTCCTGCTGTGTCTCGTCCTCCTGTCCTTGATCGTCCACGACCTGGTCGTTGGGTCCATCAATACCCTCGCCGTCGACTTCACGATCTCCGCCTGCTTCTGTATCTTCCTCCTGCACGGGGTCGTTAGCCTGTACACCACTTTCATTCCCATTGCCCATCTCTCCACTACCGTCCTCCTCTCCCTCATCGTTCTCTCCCCCTTGATCCTCTATTTCCTGATTAGTCACGTCCTGATCATCGGCTTCAGCATCGTCAGCCTGCACACCACTCTCATCTGCGTTGTCGATCTCTCGAGCGTCACCGCCCTCTACTTTCCCATCTTCGTCCCCTTCAATTTGAGTCTCTCCGTCAGCCGCATCTTGTTCATCCGCTGCAAACTCGCCAGTGTCTCCTCCACTACGCTGCACATCACCATCTGGACCAAGCTCAGTCGGAAGGTCATCTTGATTTCTAGCTCCGGAACCACTAATGTCACCCCGAGAATTTTCCTGGCCGTAAAATCCTCTATCGCCACCCGTTGTTGACCTCACCGCTGCCAGCCGACCTCCCCTTGTCTGTGCCTGGCCGTCTTCTGTCTCCTCTACACATATCTCGTCATCCTCAATATCCTGAGAAGGGCTCCAATTATCCCAGTTGAAATCCTCATTCTCGTCCTCCTCTTGTCCGGCGAGGTCGTGCGAACTACCTCTTTTAGCTGCACTAAGTCCGTATAGCGCGCTAGTAGGCCTTTGAGGCCTAAGTTGGGAAGTTTCTTGGGCACCTTCTCCTCGGCGCTCTTCCAGATCAACCTGAAGGCGTCCTTCCTGCCCAGAAAGAAAGCTCGGTCGAGGGCTACTCTATATACGTGCACCGGGAAGTCCCGGGTGAGTAGCGTGCTCAATACGTCTACCTCGTCCCAATGGTAGTCTCGCACAACGGCGGCCACAAGGGAGCTGTAGTACTTGCCACGCCATTCTGTCGTCCTGGCACCACGCTCCAGAAGCAGGTCGATCAGCTCAGGCGAGCACTTGAGCGCAGCGGCCGGGAGTGCAGTTCCGTGGGCTCCGCCCGCCATGTTGGGATTGGCACCCGCCTCGAGCAACAGGCGTGCGTTCCGGTTGCATCCTGCAAGACAAGCAGCTTGTAGCGGTGTGACGTTATTCTTGTTGGTGACATTGAGAGCCGGTTTGCGTCTGAGGAGCAGGCGTAGACAAGCGTCATTCTGCTCTACAGCAGCCGCATGCAGGGCCGTCGAGAACTCGCTTGTTTGGGACTGCGCATCGACGTTGATCTCGCGCCTATAGTGATGAAGTGTTTTGCGCAGGCTCAAGTCGGGAATGGACTCGGCGCACAGGGCCAGTTGTCCCACTTCTCTCTCCCCACCAAAGCATGTAGCCTGGAGAACCGTATCATACGGACCGCCTCTGACAGTGGGATCTGCGCCCATCTTAAGGAACAACCGGCATGTTTCGACGTGGCCTCGTGCAAGGCCGTACCGCGCTTCTTTCCACAGAAATTCACGTTGGCCCCGTGATTTAATAGACACGTGATACATTCATCGTCCCCAAAATAAGCAGAGATTATGAGTGCTATATCCTCATCCGGATCAGCGGTGTCAACCCGCGCGCCGTACCTAATGAGGACCTCAAGATCCTTGGCGGGCAGCTTCGATGCCGCATTTATCAACGGCGTCGAGTTGTCGCTGCCTCCAAACACGTTCGGGTTGGCTCGTCTTGAGAGAAGCAATTCTATGAGTGAAGGGTGTCTACAAGAGACCGCCGCTGTAATGGGATTTGTGAAAGGCCCGGCACCCAGGTTGGCATCCGCGCCATGGTCCAAAAGCAGTTCTGCGACCTCGTAATGGCCGGCTACAACAGCAGCTTGCAACGCGCTACCGTCAGGAAACTTGTGGCTAACCGCATTAACGGCGGCGCCGTTCCGGAGAAGCAGCTCAACCACGTCAATCATGCCCTATGAAGCTACTACCTGAAGTGGCCAGCCCGTAACGTCGTTTAAGTTAGCCTTGGCCTTAATGAGCATGGTCAGAATCTCCTTTGTGCCATCAAACGCGCTGGCTGTGATAGTATTGCCATATTCCTCGCCTGTTGCATTTGCTGACGCGCCACATTCATCCAGAAGGAAGTTAACAATGGACTGGTGCTCATTATTGACGGCCTTATAACGCGTTGTTGAGCGAATCCGGAGAGAGGGTGCGATTAACTTCGTGGTAACCCCATAATTCCCGGACGACCAAGTCATGACCCAGCGAAGCAACAAACTCAAAGGCGCCATTGATATTTAGGTAATGGGTGTCCAATAATATCGTTCTGACGATGCCGTCGTAGCCATTCTTAGCCGCTTCCATCACTGCTTTCTGGCGGGATTCGGTCCCTCTTTCAAGCGGCAACAGCGTGCTCACGATGCTAGAATGCCCAGCTGAAGAGCTGCGGCGAGAGCGCTGCCATAATCCTTTGACGTCATATTCTGCGCCCCACCGGTCTCCGGCAGATGAGTGATAATATCTTGAAACCCCTTGAGAGCAGCCAAGGCCATTGGTGAGTCAAATTCCCCCGAAGTAAGGGTAGAACTTGCACCGTGTGATAGAAGAAGCTCTGCCGCCTGTTCCTGGTTCCAGGCCAGAGCAACAGTAAGCGGCGTGCCTTCACCTTTGGTAACTGAATTTACCTCCGCACCTTTGACTAGTAGCAGTTCCATAGCGCTTATCTGTCCACTCTCGGCAGCCATATGAAGCGGAGTCCGCACGTGGCCCAACGCTCCGTCGTTTATGTCGGCTCCAATCTCAAGTAACCGCAACATGGTCACATCATGGCCCTGAAAGGCTGCCCAATGCAGGGGCTGATGATGCCACAAATCGCGACTATGAACTTGATCAGCATTCCCCCGTGATTTCAACTGATCAATAAGGGGAGTGAGTCCAAAGTATGCAGCCACATGCATTAGCGTCAGATCTGAGGTCACCGAACGCCGCGACTTGCGCATAGGATGACCACCATCGACTTCGGGCGGATGACTCCAGTGACCAAAAAGCGTGTGAGAGGTCAAGAGTCTCCACGAAGTGTGGCGTGGAATCATTTCCATGCCTAAGCCAAAACTTGACAGGGTAGTCCAGCGCATAAGGGGCTTCTTCTTCCTCCTCATTGGGGAATATCTGACTGAGCGTCTTCTCATCTTTGTCTTGAGTGGATTCGGCGTTCTCTGAGTCTGCGTTTTGATTCTAATTGGCGCTGCTGTCGTCGACACCGAGTTATGTGAGAACATATCTGAAGCACCTTAAGGCTAAGATACCATGCTGCCACTCTACCTCGGTCTGATCATCTCCATCTTCAGAGCGCCTGATCAGCTTTCGAGAGTGTGCATTGTTCAAGAGCGCGTCTTTAGCCATAGGGTGGATGAATGTTACTCGTTGAGACCCGGGGTAGTAGTCGTCCCAGTCGGACACACTGTAGATACGTAGCAGTGGCCCACAAGCTCTGATGAGCTCACGGACCTTAGTAGCGTCGACGGTGTTATCATCTGAGTCAAGATCGGCCATGACCGTTAGTTCGTCGATTGTGGGATCTTCATACGCAATAGCAAGGGTGCGGAGGATCTCTTTCGAAGTATCAATCCCCTCGGTCTTCACGGTGAGTGACTGATATATGGACAAGTTTGTGATACGTTCCATAGATCTCTTGATTGCTTGTTACTTACCTCGCGCCATGTACGATCGATCAAATCGTCAAAAGATTGCGGGAGCGCCTCGCCCGTTTTCCGCACCTGAACATGATTCGACGGGATGCCCTCCAACAAGCGGCAGACAACCTCAACCCACAATACGCTTTTCACCCTTCTAGATAAAATCGACGTAACAAAAAACTGTAGGGCCAAACTGTATGTCTCATAAGTTGCCAGTTGCTTGACGCGGTCCCGAATGTAAGACTGCAAAGAGAGAAGTAATACAGCGTCTCTAGAACCGTCTTCGAGATCGACCCAGAACGTACCAGAACTTCCGCCGCCAAGTATCGCCCTCTTAATATGATCCTGGGGGCGGCTCAAAAACATCCAACGAGAGTTTCTCATGTCATTCTCCACGCCGTCTGCTGAGGCCATTAGGACCTCGTCGGCCAACAGTCGGAAAAACTCGGTTGTGTTTTTATCGTCTTCTGAGAAGCTGTGTAGATTATTAAAAACAAAGTAGACGGTCTCCACGCCGGGATCGCAGAGCATTTGTCGTAAAGCCTTCCAGAGCCGCGAGAGGCTGACCGAATCTTGTCCTGTATTCATGCTCCGGGATGTATCCTGGATGGCGAGGCCTTTAACATACTGCCCCAGATACCGTCGCTTCAGGATGAGCTGCCAGATCAGAGATTTGAGCATGTTCTCCGGCTTACAGGAATCGGGCGATGAATCGCAAGAGAAGTAAGCGACTAGGACATGTTTGGAGCCCACTACGCTATTACTCTTCTCTAGCTTCTCAAGCTCTTCCACCGCCAAAATGGCAGCCTTCCCCTTGCCACGTCCCTCAATTCCCGAAACCCATAGAAATTGGCTGTTATCGTCTGTTTGGGCAACCCACTGACGAAAAGTAGACTCCTGGAGAAGCCAGGAGGAATCGCCGCTTGCGCTCTCAACTTTCCTCCGTATGCTGCGGAAGTCAACCATGTTTTAGGGTGTCTGACAAGCGTGCAAAGGTGTTGTCGTCAACAAGTGACTGCTTTGAGGCCTGGAGTCGCTTCTTAACAATTCGATGAGCCTTTTGCACAATGCCCTTTAGCAGCATGCGAACGATGTCGTAGCGCGGGTCCTGGGCGCTATCGAAGCGGTTCAGCTGGCGATGGTCGCATTCCATGCCACGGCGATCATCGGCAAAGTCGAGGGTAGCGGAATCCTGGGTCACGACGATTCCAGACAAGCCCTGGGAATAATTATCAGAGGTTATTTCTTCTCAATTTTCCGATAGTATCCAAGCTCTGAGTTACTCACCCGAAGTTTGGGGCCATAGCTTAACTCCTTCAACTCGTAGATACAGGCGATGGTAGGCTTCGGCTCCCGCGTAGAAAGCTGGGAAAAGTCATTCCGCAGCTCCTCCAGGCTATCTCGCTGCGGGTCAAGGATCTGGAGCATCTGGCTCGATTTGGCGTGGTTGATCTTCTCCAGGATGCTGGCAAGCAGAACGCCCTTGTAGACCGCACTGCTTCTCCTAAAAGGCGTACCGAAGAAAATGGCACCGGCAAAGCACTCGTAGACGCGCATCCTATCAATCAATTCAGGTTTAGCCACAGCGAGTGTGAGTGCCTTCACCACGACGAGGCCGCCCATACTATGCGCGAGGAAAACAAGGGGCCTTGATTCGTAGCCCTTCCGACGCTCGACCAGGGCGTCGAGGAGCCACACGGCGGCATTGTAGAGCGTTTGTCGAACTGCTTCGTCGCCGAGCCAGCGGCTGTCGTAGTTATAAAGCAGCACGCGAGCGCCGGGGATCTCATGACGGATGCCTATGGTCGGATCACTGAGCTAGTTGAAGTTGGTGTCTTTTCCCGGACCCGAAGCTGCGCTTGGGGTCGGCTCCTAGACCGGGCACTGCTACGATGCTGTTGCGTTTATCAGATATGTCTGTCTCCGAAGCAAATAGAGTGGGGGACAATATATGTATATACATATAGTTACTCAATTGTAATGCCGCTCTGGTCTACTTCTTCGGCCGGGGCAAGGACGGAAAGGCCTTGCGACGACGACGACATGATAGGCTTTGGCTGTCTCTACGATATTTAGTAGATAGTGAGTGATTATGCGAAAGAGAAAGAGAAGAAAAAAGAAGAGGAAAAGACGACAGTTTTCAATGTTGGCGGGCAGGCTCGAGCCTAGCCATTATTCTGGCAAAAGTATGCATTACTTTGTCCCCTCTGTAATACACTATTTCATCATATTCAATGTCTATGCCACCTCGAGGCTCTACCATCTCGGCCCCAAAATTACCCTCCCCTCAGGGGTGCTGTACGGAAATATAATATTGCTGGCCTGTCTGCCTGCCTGCTTGACGCCATCAATGGTATCCTTGTAGTATAACTAAATATAGACAGAGCCTAAATAATAGAGCTAATGAATAGCGTTGATTCTAAGTATGTAGGAGAGGTGGGCATAAGGTAAATCGTGCTTGACAGGTTTATATCGTTGGTCCTGTGATGTGTACGAAGTGGTGTTTCGTTTCACATCAGTCAGCAGGATCTAGGGCTGAGGCTGTTAGTCGGGATGCTAAAGGCTAGCTCTATCATTATATCATGCAAACCGTTGAATTGCTGACAAAGACGGAATACATTATTCATCCTGCAGTTAATGTTAGATAGGAGTTGTTGTAGAATGGAAGCTGGTATTCCAGCCTAGTTCTTTTATACGTACACATTGCTAAGGCTTTTGACTGCTAAAATATATTATCTTGTAAACCTGTAAATGATCCGGTGCAGACAGGTACATATAGCAATTCATACTTGAGGAACCCAGACTTGTCTATTATGAGATTTCGCGTGTCTTTTTCTGTTTTGATGGATGGCGGATCGCGGCTCGATTAAACAGGTCTTTCCTTTTAGAAAACAACATGCAGAATTTGAAGAAAGTAGATAGAGCTGTATCGGGGTATCTTTCAATCAATTCACTCCATGACTGGATTAGGAGCTCGATTCTCGTCTGATCTTACAACAACATCCGTACCTTCATCCTTCACCTCGCCCCCGCCTTCGCCTTCGGCTATGCTCTCATAAATTTCCTCGATCTTCTCACCAGGTCCGCGAATAATCGGCGAGAACTGATCTACTTCCTCGATTTCTTCCTCGGCCTCGAATTCCAAGGCTTCCTCATCTTCTTCTTGTATCGTGATCTCGCCGCTTCGCCTACCTAGCCCGCTCGCGCTCGCGCTTCGACTATGGCCCCCAGAATTCGTGCTGCCTCTCCCTGACGACGAGTTGTGGAAGGAGAGTGATGGCCCTTTGAAGATGTTGCGCTTCCGTTTCGCAAACAGCACCGACGGGCTTCCGGTCAAGAATGGATTGGGTGAGCCCGGAGGATTGCGAGTTTCTGACGAAGGCATACCTTCATTAAAATTGAGAGTCAACGCCGGGCCACGGACAAGCCTGATGTTCGAAGGAAATGACGTCGTCGTCGGCGTGGCCGGAAGAACCTTGACAGAGTGGTGTGGAGATCGGCCGCCTGCCAGAGGCGTCTTCGTTGTAGAAACGGACCCATTTGAGCTCGTCGAACTCGCTTTTGAGTGTGTATGGTGATGGTGAGGCATCGTCCTGATCGACGACAAGGAGGACGAGGTCGACTTTCTTCCCCGCAGCCCAGTCGACGAGCGTCGCATGGTAGATCTCGGTGTCAGTGGAACAGGCGAAAGAGACTGACGTTTGTAGCTCGTAGAGGAAAGCCTATGCCCTGTAGAAGGGGCTGTTGCCAGAGGTGCGGGTATCGGCTTCCTAGACGGCATCCCACGGACATCATTTAATGCTCTAGCATTGCCATTAGGGAAGTCCGGTGAATGATCTCTGCTGTGTGAACGTTGACTGGATCCAGTTCCGGGATATTTGCTAGTGTGAGGCCGAGGGCTTGGATTATTCGGAGATTTCCCACCCGGCTGCCCATCCTTGGCCACCAGGTTTGGCGTAGAAAGGCTGCCACGCTTGTTTGGCTTGTGTCTCCTTGTATTCTCCACAATCCAATGAGTCCAATTCTTCCACGTCGCAACAATTGCCTGTGACGGATTCTTGCGCACCTTTTGGGGGGCGTTTTGTTCACGTCCACCGTGGTTATTAAGCGCGTTTGTAGTCGTGACCAGATGAAGCGTTGAGCCCCTAGACCTTGCGCTTCGAAGAATCCCTTCTTTAGGGGGGGGCAATGGCCGTCGGTTGCGAGAGGAGCTCACTGAGCGGACCGACGCCTTGTCGAGAGGTGGAGGTGGTATAACACCGTCGGGGAAAAGGCCCTTCTCCTTGGACTCGGGGAGATTAGGCAGGTCTGTCACCGTAAAATCGGCATAATGGGCACTTCTCCTCTCTGCGCGACCTCGCGTTCTTGGTAGTGGCGGCTCTCCAACCCCGTTAGCACCATAGCCATCAGACGTTTCGTCAAGAATAGGAGCCATCCTTTCGAGCTTGCTGGATGCAGCTGAGAAGCGCCTTGAATTCCTGTTCTCTGCTTCCTTCTCCTTACGCCTCCTCTCCCGCCTCTTCGCCTTTCGTTGTTCCTTCTCGAGCAGCAGGGTCCACCAGCCGGCCAGCGCATCACATTTCTGGGCGAGGACGCTCTCAATTACGGCATCAATGTCTACACCAGCGCTACGCATTCTCTGCAGACAATCCTTCTCCAAGGCTGTAGCAAAAGGGGGTGGCTGATGAAGCTTAAGAATTGCTTGTTGGTGCGGGGCATGTTCGGCAAGAAATGGGTGGGAGAGAATTTCGGGCAGTGATGGCCGGAGTAGAGGCCGCTTTGATAAGAGAATTTTGATCAGCGCAACGGCATCGCTTGGCATATGGTCTGGATATTTTGGTTCCTCGGAAAGAATCTTCGTCCTCGTAACATTATCATCATCGTCATCAAACGGAAGTTCACCGCAAAGGAGTGCGTAGAGAATTACACCCAGACTCCAAACATCGACCTTTTCTCCGGCATACTTCTCTCCTTTGAGCATTTCGGGAGCAGAGTAGCAGATTGTACCGCAGAATGTCTGCAGGTAGTTGGATTTGCCCTCATATTCACGGGTGAAGCCAAAGTCTACTAGTTTGACGTTTTCATGTTTGTCAAGAAGGATATTTTCAAGCTTTAGATCTCGGTGCACACATGACTGTTGATGGACATAAGAAACGGCGCCGACGAGTTGACAGAAGGTCTTTTGAACCTTGTCAACAGGTAATGGCCCATTTGTAATAAGGTAATTGTAAAGCTCGTCACCTGTGGAGATTGGCTGGTCAGTCAAGGCCCCTGGTGTTCATGGAGGCGTATCTAATATAGCTTACCAGGGCAGTACTCCAAAACCAGCCACACTAGAGACTCGGTCACGATGACCTCGTATAACCGCGCAATATGCGGGTGGACAAACTGGCGATGATGATGGATCTCTCGGGCCAGGTTCGAGTCATCCTTATTGGCCGACTTGAGTACAACCTATCAAAGTTAGAAAAGATAAGATACCCAGAATGGCGGGTTATAAAATAACAAACCTTGGAGCCATTTGTGAGCTTGTGGTGGGCGAGGTAGACCTTCCCAAAGGAACCCTTTCCTATCAGCTTCCCCAGAGAATAGTTCCCGACATTTTTCAGATCTTTGTTAGAGAATTCGCTGCAACGAGGAACTGTTCTTAGCATCTAGTCCCTCAATGACCCAACAAATAGCCCTAATAGGCATCGACTTACTCGAGGAGTTCTTGGTACGACGTAGCGAGCTAGAAACACGCCGTAGCTATTAGCACCCTGTGTAATTTTTCCCCCTTTCCCCCTTTCCCCCTTTCCCACCTTTCATTCCTATCAGGACAGCATGAAAGGAGAAGAGGACACCAAAGCGGGTGTATATATGTACTCACCCTTGCCTTCCGCCCCGACACCTCAACTTTAGCCTTGGATGTTTGCATGTCCTCCAACGCCCACAGCCTTGGACCTTACCCCCTTCCGCCAAATGGGCAAACCGTGGAAGACGCGAGCTCGTGCCTATACAGGTCACGGACAAGGTTTTAGCGAGAACGAAGCAGGAGATACGACAGCATCGAGACGAGCGCTGTGGTTATAGTAGACGCGGTTGCTCATGTATAGTATCCGAACTTGTAGAGACAGCCCAAGGATCGATGCAGGAGTGATTGCGGTACCGGAAACGTAGTCGTGAGATGGATGCGACAGAAGACGACAAAAGCTAGGCGGCGGTAGGATCAGGCGGTAGGATCAGGCGAAGGGATCAGGCAAAAAGGATCCAATATCGTGTCTCGGCTGATAGTGTGAAGGCGTGTCGGCGGTGGACGGCGGTGTCTGAGGTGCGACAGTCTCGACCATACAAATTCTCAAGCTCAGCGTGTCAAATTGTGGGTATTAAACGGCGCGAAGCAAAAAGAGTCGAAAAGAAAAATGAATAGACGATACTGAGGCTCGGAATTATCGATGTTGAGAAAGCCAAGATGAGTCGATACCTAACCCTACACCTGACGGGATGGTGAACAAGTCGCAGAGCAAATGACACAAGTTATAGAGGCAATGAGCGGAAGGAAGGAGGATACGAGTTGGACGGACTGCCTCTCTGCCTACATCACAGACCCGGTACACACGAGGTACGGTGGTAGTGAGGACGGGTGGTGTAGTCTGGAAAAGATCACAAGAGCTCGAACACTCCAAGATTACTTACTTGAAGGGGGTCTCTGATGATAGCGCACCTAGGCAGCTAGCAGGGGGTTCCTTAGTAACATGGGTACACTGGGTAGGTGAACCCAGTGTGGCCGTCGCATATTAGGTACCTATCTTACCAGGGTGGATAGGAGGTTAGTGACTGCTAGGAGTTGGGACCGTGCCAGCGGACAATTTTCATTGGTCCAATTTTCACGACAACCCATTCTCCATTCCAATTTCACATGTACATTTTACAGTATGAACACAGTATTGTAGCTTATATGCACAGTCTAATCATAATATAGATACGATGCGTTCTTACCGTAGGTATTCAACTTCGAGCCATGGACATGGACTTACTAGTTGAGATGGGAATTACTAGTTCAGGCAAGCCAAATATTCATTGAAATACCGCCTCACCATACAGCATTGTGCAGTTTGATCACCGTAGGGCTGGGCTTCCAGTTAAGCCTCCTATAGACTTACACCCCTAGAAAAAGGGCACTTCTAGCTATACTGTCGCCTGTGAAAGATAAAAGCGATACTTAGGTGTTTACCTACTAACGTAGTGCCTGTTAAGAAGTACGTGCATTTGCTTGCTTGTCTGTGAAGCGAGCTCTCGTGCCGTACCGCCTTATCCATGCTACGTGACCAAGGTTCTATTTGAGGCAGATTCTATATGAGATCGATCACGGCCGATGTAGATGCTGCAAGCCTTGCTTAAAGCCCTTATTTAAATCAATCTATCTAGATTTAGATCTATTATTGCGTCTTGCACCATTGTTACCAGATTGCGCACGAGACTTATTGGATCCTTCAAGTCGTCGAGACGATAGTAATCATGCCGGAAGGTAGTGGCCGCTGGTTCGGCTTCAAATGCTACCGTAAAAACTCGCTTGATGAATTTGAGCACCTCTTGGCTCTCATTCGCTCCGGCGTAGGCTCCGGGCCAATGTTGCCTGAAAGGGTATTCCGCGAGATCATTTTCAAACTCTCTGAAGTTGGATAGGAACACACACAATGCAGAGTCTCTGAAACACCCGGACTTCGAGAGGGATTGTAATTAGAGGCTCAATTCACTTAATTGGTTCTCACCGTGCTCATTGTATCGCATGTAGCTCCTGAGGTCGACGACAAGGATGACTATAGAAGCGTTGTCGAAAAAATGGATCCATTTGCTCAAAATCATCCCTGATTGCAGTGGCTCGATGAAATGATAAATCAAGGGACCAAAAGTCATGACCGCTTCTCGTATACCTTTCCGCGGTGGGCTCCCATCCGGGCCGCTGGAACTAACATCGGATGATAATGATGAAGCAGGATTCCCAAACTCGGGGGATGCGAGGGCCAAGGTTCGCTGGAACAGCTCTCTTTGCGTAGAATCGCCCCATAGAAGTAGCCGTACTGTTCTGTACATGTCTTTGTGGTGATCTTTCAAAGTCTTGTCAATCTCTCTTGAGTTGCGGTCCTCAGGTTGGGTGTGCTGCTGTCGCCGGATCGTTTCTTTGAGAGATGCTCGGTGTGCTATATCATAAACTTTAGTCCTAAATAGCTCGCTATCGAACTCGAAGACCATCGACAGCTTCGAGGAAACCCCGGTTAGCCGACTAAAGCTGCGAGCCAAGAACGAATCCGCATCTCGGAGCACGTAGAGGGATGCTGTATCCTTCTTGGCCCGCTTGAGAGTATTGCGAGCATCTGACGTCCCAAGAAATGATTTCTGACTTGCCAACGTGTTGCTAGCTCGACGTTAGTATGACGGCGGATATTGCACAGGTTCAGGGGATGATTTGCCAGTTACATGCTGTCAGAAGCAGGTTCATGCTATTCGTCTGCCTATCGATCATCCGTAGGACGTCCTCCATCGACGAGCCAGAGAGGGCCATCTTCGCCCTACTCATGAAGTTCAGGTGACTGCTCCCGCCTGCGACATCATCTCTCTGCACACCTCTAACGAACGCATCGACTTTCTTGATGAGCAGCTGGCAACATGTTGCAGAGCTATCGAGCTCCATCTGAAGCAGATAATGCATCCCGACAGTTTCGGAGGCAAGCCAGCTCTGGATACCAGCCAGCGCTGCCTTGAGCGCACCGAGCTGGGTGCTCAGGCTGAGCAGAAATAGCTCCGCATCTTGCCATCTGCCGTGCATCCCGTGCAAAAACTCGATAGTCTTACCCAGCGCGTCGATGAGGGTGATCACAAACCCGCCAATTCCAATGACCGAGACTGGATCCATAGCGCAGCGATACCCGGGGTTTTGTGAGTCTCATTCCGCAGTGACGCCAATTAGTGTGATGGTGTGGAAAAGCCGACATCTTCACTGATTCGGGATGCAGCCACCAACCTCTCAACTGATTTCGCCTAGGCAAGGCAGACAAGCACAGTGTACAGCGAACAGGTAACAAGGATTTATTCTGTAAGCTCAGCCTCGAAAACGACTTTTTTGCTGTTTTGGGGAATATCCGTCAACCTTTTTACAAATCTCACTTTAGCAAGGCAGATAGTGCTGCATACAGTAAAGCACGAATTAGTTATGAACCCAGCTTCGGAAAAATAATATTTATTGTTGGTTCGGGATATTAGTGATAGTTACCAGATGGATACTTCGGGATGCTCGATGGTTTCGTTGACTTGTTACGATTATTACCTGGTCCTACCCCTGGTTTTGAGCTGGAATTGCCTCATGTTCATTATTAATAGTCGATGATGTGATACTTTTATGCGTAACACAATGCAACTGCGGTCAATCGGAATTCATGGAGTCATTTGCTTGGTCTTATCCCCTCTCTTCTACACATCATATTATGTCGCACCTTTGCAAAAGAAGGCTACGGAGACGGAAGGTGGTTTTCACCAATTTAATCGAACCCCTTATTTGAATACCAACAAACTGAGTAAGTATCTAACTTAGGTTATAAAACAGGTGGCATAGGTGTTATACCTTTCGTTGACCGCAAAACCGTAACCTTTTACCCTGCCTAACCAGAGCCTAAAAGGTCAATTCGTCGTGTGCACCAAAAGTAGGTTTACACAAACCTTAATACAGATGACAATCCTAGTATACACCCCAAGTAAGCTGCTTCATATCGTTGTTACCCGATGTTGTAAACATATGGCCAGCATCCCGGCGAAGATCACAGTTTCCTAGCGAGATGACGTATCATTCCCTATTTAGGAAGAATTAGCTTCGCATTGCCATCTCAATACTATCACTGTCCAGCCCGAAATGGTGATAGCCACGGACGCCAAATGCGGTTTCCTGACTGAAAAAGAAAATCTTAGTCTATATATCGACAATTGAATAAGCACACTAGCAATTCTTCAATATTTTGATTTCCATCTCATGGCTATCGTGGATAGGGAGATATTAAGAATCGCGTGACACGCTCAGCATCAAGATGACTGCATAACCTTATCTTTACTTTAATTCCCTAAGGCGGAGACTACTAAGTAAGTAAGCGCTGAGTGAGCTTGCTTGAGCGATGCGCGCGGGGTGCTCCTTGAAAAGGGGGGAAGGGGAAAAGGGGGAAAAGGGAAATGATCCTCACGAAATAAGAAACGCCAGGTATATAGGTATGAATAACGAATGCGGCACCGGAGAGAGCCTGGAACTTCGCCTCCACATCATCCGACTCACCCAGAGAAGGCCAAGAGTGAGGACTCCAGCACCTACAGTAGAAACTGAGACGCAATTCTGATACCGCAAGCAATACCACACGTTCGTGGGTCGCAGCTACGTAAGTCCATTTACTCACATGACAGAAACAGACCGCATAGGATGGGTAAGGTAGGTAGCTCGGCAATCTGTTTCCAGGACATATGAGGAGTATTCAGGATGTGGTTACGTTTACCCCACGCTTTTGGGTCCGGCAGATCACATCGACCAATACGTAACGCCGGGTTAAAGTGCAACGCTATCCCATTGGATATCGCATAAGGAGGACAGGTACGACAACCGGTACTGGATAATATGTCTACAGAGATGACTGAAGCCCGGGGAGGCGGTAGCCCTTTAATTCTCACGACCTGGTCCGTAACTAAGATACTTTGTTTAAAATACATTTAACCATTATTCATTTGACAATTTCATGTCACTCAAAGCCCTCGGATTATATCATCATGCTACTTGATCAGCTGTTGTCTGGCCAGTATGGGAAGATGTTATTAGACGGGCTACCTGAGCAGATTGGACTATGGCATTTAGGCGCTTTACTTCTGATCCTTGCCTCCTTAGCCATAGTAGTTGACTATGCATACATGCTTTATATGCGGTCTAAACTCGTAAGTGCTAGCTTCTCTTTTCTGTCTGACTTGCTCGCCGCTTCTAAAACACCCTATTAACTGACATGTGCAGCCTCCGGGCCCGTTTCCTTGGCCCATAGTTGGTAACACATTTATGTTGCCAGATAACAAACCATGGATCTGGTTTGAAGAGCTCTCCAAGAGATACAATGCTCAACTTATCACGATATGGATAGGACGGTAAGATGGCATTGTTCACAATGTTAGGAAGGCAATACTCAACATTTCTCGTTGCTAGGAACCCGACAATCTGGATCAACGATGCTTGGGCTGCCTCGGAGCTATTTGAGAAGCGGGCGGGGATCTATTCCTCAAGACCGCGGATGCTTGTGTTTGCAGAACTGGGCGCGGGCCAGGAAAATCTTCTAAACATGTACACGACGACCCCGGAGCAGCGTGACAGATGGCGTGTTCACCGAAGGCTCATACATTACGGCGTTGGCGTGCAGTCCGTGCGTAGGTATCGCCAGTTCCAGAACAATGAGAGTCGCGTTGTCGCGTACGACCTGCTTAAGGCTCCCGATGATTATGTGAAGCATTTTGAGCGTTACGCTACTAGCGTGGTCTCCATCATCGCCTTCGGACGACGGGTGGAGCATTGGGATGATCCCATCATCACCGAGGTTATCGCTATGATGCATCTAGCAGCAGATCTCAATGTGCCGGGGAAGACATTCCCCATGCTTATGGAGACCTTCCCTTTCCTCGCCCGCTTCCCGAACGAGATTGCCCCATGGAAACACGGACTTGGGAAGAAACGAGCCTTTCATTTTTTCTATGCACTGGCGGACGAGGCAGTCAGGAAAGGAGGCCATGATGACTCTTTTTCCAATTATCTATTTTCGGAGCGGCCAAAATATGATCTTCGTGAGGTAGAGATCTCTTCTCTTACGGGAAACCTGTTCGGTGCTGGATCAGATACGAGTAGTAGCACCTTGATTACCTTTATTCTAGCTTGTTGCGCCTTTCCCGAAGCCGTCAGACCGGCATGGGAGGAGTTAGATCGCGTGGTTGGCCCTCACAGGAGCCCGTGCTGGGAAGACGAGGATAATCTGCCGTATGTCAAGGCTTTTGTCAAGGAAGTTCTGAGATGGCGGTCCGTGGCTATCATCGGCGGGCAGCCTCACGCCCCGACACAAGACGACTATTACAAAGGGTGGCTGATACCCAAAGGCGCGTGGATCCAGGGCAATATCTGGGCCATTCACCATAATGAGCGGGAGTTCCCCGATCCGGATCGCTTCAACCCCAACCGGTTTCTGCCGGGGCACCCGGACAGTCGGCCGTTCCCTGGGGAGAAGGGCTACATGACGTTTGGATGGGGTCGTCGGGTCTGCTCGGGGCAAGCACTGGCGGAGCAAGGAACCTGGATTACGGTGGCCAGGATTCTTTGGGGATTCAATATTCAGAGAAAGACGGGTGTAGACGGAAACCCCATTGAAGTGGATATATTCAATTATACGTGAGTATTGTCGATCTGTCAACGGATCATCGCGGAGACAGCGGTTAACTAACGGCCGTCATGTAGGAACGGCCTCAATATGAGGCCACAACCATTCGAATGTAGCATCACGCCTCGGAATGAGGAGATCCGTAGGACTATCGAACGGGAGGGTAGACAAGCGTTGGAAGACTTGGGGCAATATCATGGCGAGAGCAAATATCGGATGTCGACCTTCTATCAACGAAATGACCTCGCGATGGATCGTTATGGCAATGATAAGTAGAAGGAACGGCATCGTTGAGGATTGCTAACAATATAGGGACGTGAACAGAGTCTTGAGCCCACGAAAAGAGGGAAATAACTACAGCACATCCTAAGACAGATTCGCTGATATGAGTCAAAGAAGTATATAAATTGACTTTTTTAAAAAATATTATAACTAACTGTTGCTATTCGAGATAATAATGAATATATAGGGGTATAAGATAACGTATTACGAAATATCCGACAATGTATATGTATACCGTACGCAACACGATTGCTTTATAAAAGTGTTGTCTAAACATAACCACACCGCATCGAACAAATAAGGATAGAAGCGGGGATGGCCAGCTTGCAAGCTCTGAGACAGAAGCTAGGATTTCATTCAACCAACCTTAACTCAACTCAACTCAATTCACCGAACTATACGTCACCACTTACCAGGTAGTATCCTATTGCGTCTCGGTTCGTGAGCTAGTGTATATATTCCATTCGTCTTGTCGTCATTACGCAAGTACCATCAACAACACCAACACAACCCCAGTTCCCTCACGCGGATAGGCAGTAGATAAAGAAAGAAGTCATGCTAGTAACGGAATCCACGTCGAGACAGGGCACAGTAAGCCTTCTCATCCTCGGCGCAGGCTGGACATCCACATTCCTCATCCCGCTGCTCAAGCGCGAGGGCATAAAGCACGCGGCCACGACAACAAACGGCCGCAACGGCACCATCCCGTTCAAATTCGACCCGCACTCGGACGACACGGCCCCCTTCGCCGCACTCCCGGCCGCCAAGACAGTTCTCATCACCTTCCCCCTCGTAGGCGAGGGCCAAGCCGCGCGGCTCGTCGCCGCATACGCGGCTACCCACCCCGACGCCCCGGAGCCCAAGTACATCCAGTTCGGCGTCACGAGCATCTGGACCGGGACCGGCTGGCAGGATAAGGACTCCCCCTACGACGCCGCGAACCCGCGCGCCATCGCCGAGGATGAGCTCATGCGCGTCGCACCCGGCGCCGCCGTGCTCAGTCTCGCGGGTCTGTACGGCGCCGACCGCCAGCCGCGGAACTGGGTCCGTCGCGTCGTCGCCTCGAAGGAGGCGCTGAAGGCCAAGGGCGCGCTGCATGTTGTGCATGGCGAGGATGTGGCGCGGGCGGTGGTTGCGCTGCATCGCAGGTTCACGCCGGGGAAGCGCTGGATTCTGTGTGATATGCATGTGTATGATTGGTGGGATCTCGTGGAAGACTGGGCTATGCAGACGCTGAGGGCTGAGAAGGACACTGTGGACGAGGCGGAAAGAAAAAGACAGGGTGATTTGTTGGCTTGGGTTGGTGAGTTGATGGTTGAGGAGGGTGTTCGCGCTCTGCCTAGGGATACGGAGGCTGTTGGGCGCAGGCTCGATGGGAGGGGGTTTTGGCGTTATATGGGGATATGGCCTACACAGGGACGCATCAGGTAGCTATGGCAGAGTTAGAAACGTGGCCCGGGATTAAAAAGTAGTAGTAGTTGATCTATTGTGAGTATTCGTTACTATCCTCATGTTTTTTGATCCGGCTTCGTAAGCCAATACACTTTTTGTATGAAATATTTGGCTATGGATAAAGCTACAACTACCTGTTCATTGGAAAGGCAAAGGCTCATTATAATATTAAAATTTCCCAAAGCTAGCGAGGCCTATAATCGTGACTGTATGTAGCTTTTAAAAAACCAACATTACTTTCTATTTCAATGACTCCTCTTTATGTATCTCGATTCCTGGAGGTGCACCGGTAAGTGCCTTACATTGTGCGTAAATAACGAATTGACCGGCCACTAATCCACATGTCATAAGTATACGAGGTCCCAGACCAGAGAGTAGTAGGCGTTTAGGCCCAAATTCGCGCGCAAGGGAGAACATCCGGGCCGTAGCCCCTTGCTTGGGATCTCCCGAGCCCTTGTTCATAGCCGATAGCAGCGTATCAGCCGGATGCGAGAGAACAGCCGCGGCAACACCGGCCACTATTCCCGACGTCAACTCGACGCCCGTAGACTCGAGGTGTGTCAACCTCGCCTTGCGCTCGGACCCGATTGACCGGTAGATCACCTCCACGGCGGCCTCATGAACGGAGAACTGCCCCACGGCATACGGCACCTGCTTGAAGAGCAACGGAACGAAACCCGAGTAGAACCCCCGGAACCCTTCCTCGCGCGCCAGGCGCATGAAGCCGGAGGCCAGCCCCGATGCGAACCCGCGCTGCGATACGAGCCGGATCCGCGTCGCCTCGAGAGGACAGAGGGCGATGTCCGCGAAGAACTCGGCGCTGGCACTCGCGCTGAGGTAGATGGCCGTGCGGTGTTGCGTCGCCTTCTCTTGCGACCCGATTAGGTCGATGTACTTCTTCTTGAAGAACTCGTACCCCACGAACTTGCCGCCGCCCTGTATTAGGTAGCCGACGGCCGTGGGGCCGAAGCCCGTCAGTAGCGCTGATGCGCCCTCTTTGCCTATGATCTGCCGCGCCGCGCGCACCATGTTCATCCCCTTCATGGCGTCGTCGACTTGGATGCGCGTCTTTACTACATCTATGGGCGTTGCGGCCTGTTTGAGATGTTAGATATTTGTGCCCCGCCAAATTTCTTCTGTGCTATCTATGAGTTTGTTACAGCTGACTTACACCATGCGTGAGGGTGGCTGCTAGGGCACCGGCGCCGAAGAATTTGACATAATCGCTTGCCCCGAACCTGGGGGTTATTTCGTTTTGTGATGCCATATTGGGCAGTCTATGCAGGAAAGTCGAATCGTGCGAGAGAGAGAGAGCAGAAATTGTGGTTGAGCGACCACCCAGCTATCTCAGGGCCTCAATATATATGTATGAATGTACCAGATGCCGGGTTGGTCGATTACTCAGCGACAATGCAACCTGGACAGTCGAGACACACCGTTTGGTTCTTATTAATGCCTGTGCGTTAGATCCAAAAGGTGCCTGTATTATAATTGACTGTGTGGTATTCCACGTATGAGAAGGAGCATAGGTTAGATCAGAGGGTAAAGATGGCGGGTTGGGCGTAGAGAGGGTAGTATATCTTCTGGTTCGCATCTAACACGATGAATGATAGGCGCTGCCTGGTGAGTGTATAATTGATGGCTCAACAATTATATCCAGCGGTCAAATTATTAGAAGAATGGGTGAAGGATGTATTTTTATGGCCTTTTTTTCTTCTACTTCCCATATTATGCTTGGGCTTCGAGTTGACGATGTCACCGCGAACTGGGTACGGCAACCGATGACGTCACCGCATCAAAACACACAAAGCTCATTACTGCACCTAGCATCTTTGTGGAACCTAAGACAAGGCGATAAGTAGCTTACTCTACCAACTGTGTTATAAGACTCGGACAAGACAAAAACTTTTACTAAAATTGACTAGGAAGTTCCCATTGCTTGTCTTGTTATGCCTAGGTAAGCATCATTGTCACTTCTGGACGGTCCAACGGTACCTATGACGAGGGATAACTCGGATAGATTAAGTAGCGGAATAGCGACATGTGTCCCGGCAACACCGGAGAGTGGAACCCCGACTCGCGTGTTCGGCACGCGATTAAAAGCGGGATCGAAGTCAAGCTTGTGGGCAACCACTAAACTACTTAAATGTGGGCGAAGCCGCTGGAATCAAGGCATGAACCGGCGAGCCGGTTCTAGGAGCCATCCACATATCACCACCTCCAGTCCCGGCACCTCTGCAACCCGTGTGGATAACCATTCCGAGGATGCGGCAGCCGCAGATCGCCTAAATGCGATTCCATTGCCCGTAATAAGTGTACCAAGCGTCTCTATCGCCCTTGTGGTAGGCAATGAACTTTGGGAGGGAGAGGGCCGTGCTTATCTGTTCAGTAAAAGGTCTCGGAATATGAAGGAAAGGAACAAGAGTTTACACGTATTGCCAGTCCTTGTTGGCCTTGGTAGCAGGATGTCGGGTCCGAAGCTCGCTCGAAAATCCGGTCCAGAATATGCCATAAGCTGGGCTCCAAAGATTGGTCCAGTATATGCTCCAATTTACGCCCCTATTTACGCCCCCATTGGGATGTCGCTCCCACCTCGGTAGATGACATTCCACCATGACGACGGGCACATTCTCACGTATGAAATCGGGTGGCTCCTCTCCTCGAGCGTCCTCGATTTGGCGAAACTTCTCAAGGACGTCTTTGTCCACGTAAATGAAGTACTGATCGTGCAAGCCACCTCTGTGCCATCCATGCTTCCAAGCGCCGCCAGCCGATCTCCATGAGGTGAAACGTGCCTTGACTTCGCGGCACGTAAGGCCTGCTAAAGTCACGCCCTCTTTTTAGGATGAGCTGGAAACCATCTTCGAGTATCCTCGCGGATATCTTCGCTCAATTACTCCCTGCTGCTTTGGATATTAGCTATGACGGCGTCAACGATGTAATCCCGGTACCGCTTCCACAGCTCTTCGTCCTCGTATGTGGTGCGATAGACAACGAAACCCCATCGATAATCGTCTGCATGTTGTGTGCTGGCCGGCACGATGTTTGCTAATGATGGTGGCATTGTGTTTTCTGGCGGCCGTGAAATTAGGGACAGAGAAAGAATATATATGAATAGGTATGGATACTGACAGACTGTTGCTGACCCAGGTCAAGTACTTGAACGACGACGCCTCCAGTAAGTATTTATACCACCTATATGACGAGTCGAACGCGTGGACGAAGCCCATGGAAAAATAATATAGTTTATTTTATACTTCCTTCATTACCAAAAAACCCTCGAAGCTGCACCATAGTTCGGGTCACTTGACCGTAATACTAATCTCATGATAGGGTAGGTATTAGGTAATACAGAGTAAGGTCGATAAATAAATAAGACGCGCTGGCAGCAAAAGTTACCAGAGAAATAGACAGAGAAAAAACAATCCTTGTGCCTAGTTAGTATACTGGGACTAGGAATAGCAAGGCATGCGTAGGTGTCTAACCTATATAGAGTCTAACTAATATAGAAATGTCTGGGGAAATCTGTTCCAGGTTAGGCAACACTCACTTAGGTATTTCCTTTCTAGTCACTTCAAAGTACTCAACCCACACCATCATTAAATCTATTAGCAGTGAAAACTTTCTGGACTGTAGCGAACCAGCTTTCAAGCTTGTGGGAATTTCCATACTCGGTCTCATCAATACTGAGTAACACTCATAACCGGATGCCTGTCGACCTGCCTGTCCTCACCATCGCTGACGCGGCAGTTTGGTCCAACTGGCTCGTCCGCAACGCCACCACTTCCAAAGGTGTGTGGTTGACGTTAGCAAAAAAGGGCAATACGACCCCTACCTCGCTGACCTATGCGCAAGCGTTAGACGAGGCGTTATGCCAGGGCTGGATTGACGGTCAGGCCCGCGGCGGTGACGAGCGCAGCTACTCACAGCGCTTTACTCCACGGACGGCCAATAGCTTATGGTCCCGTCGCAACGTCGACAACGTCGCCCGCCTCGAGAAAGAGGGCCGCATCACGGCGCTCGGCCGTGCTGCCATCGATGCTGCAAAGGCGGATGGGCGCTGGGACGCCGCGTATGCCGGGCAGTCGACGGCCGAACCCCCGCCTGAGTTCCTCGCTGCTGTCGCCGCTGTGCCCGCGGCCCAGGCTATGTGGGATGGGCTGAACCGCTCTAATCGCTTCGCTATTTACTTTCGCCTTAACGCGCTTAAGACACAGGCTGGTAAGGAGAGGCGGATAGCGGCCTTTGTGGAGATGCTTGCGCGCGGTGAGAGCTTGTTGCCCCAGAAACAGAAACCGGGGCCGAGGACCGCTGGTACAACGGCAGCGGCGTCTAACAAGAGGCCATCTGAGAGAGCCGCGTTAAAGGCAAGGGGGGGAAAGGCCGTGGTTATGAGTCGGACACAACGTACGACCATATCACATGAAGATGGGGAACATGTTCGGAGATCAACACGTCTTATGAAGGCTACGGGCCATCTCCCTGACAACTAATACTTGTGTCTCTTTCTGGTGAAATTTATTATATAATATAGTAGTGCACCCCTTGCTCTTCGAGTCGAAGAATATACCAGACGTTACCATAGAGAATAGATAAACGGTATAACCTCAATCAGTGCTCCCATGATACTAGCTGAGGTCGTTTTATATCTGATACCTCTCTCCTTGACGTACGATCTGGATACCAGAGTACACAAGATATACTGCGTTTAAAGAGGTTTTTTTTTTTTTTTTTTTTTAAAAAAAAGGGCATAAAAGGAGGCAATTCATCTGTTGTCCTTATATAAACGTCGTCCTGCTATCCTCTTATGCAAAAGTTAGTATACCGTTCATCGTAAGGTAGGTACGCTGGAATGTCTCTTGAATAGCGATGATTGATTGGCTAGGATTAGCTCCGATCTCTCCCGCCATCGTCAACATCTTAGCGCTGCAGCTTGGACGTTCCAGTCCCTGCCTGGACGGTGCTTCCACACAGGGGTATCTGAGCCTAAGTCCACGATGTACCTGGCTAGTACTCTGCTCCGCATCTCTTCGGCGTTACACAGCAAACCAGTACCTAAAAGAAACCTGGCTTTCCCCCTAACCCCGGTCGTTGTGCCCTGGTGTGTGGTCCGTCCCGAGTAACAGCCCAGTGAACAAATGGTACGGCGTGATTGATTTCTGCCGATACTTTCATCGTCATCCACCCACATCACATCCCTCTCCTACCCACATAACGACAACAATAACAACAAGGCGACACAACGTCAGTCAGCTAATCCCTTGAACATCTTTGGTTTGGGCATTGAATTGAGCCTCAACCCCAGCCTCAACTCAAACGGCCTGTACATATAGCTTTTTCTTCTTCTTTCTTTACTATTTTTTTTTTTTTTTTCTTATTTCGCCGTTCGGGGATAGAGAGGCTTTGGCACGGCTGGCCTCAATTGGTTACTTCTTACTATCTACCTTGGCCACCTGCCTTTCCATTCCCCAGATCCCAGAGAATCAAGAGACCATCTAAGTGCTTCCAGCCGTCGCATACATAAGGCTACCACTGCTGCGGAGTCAATATACGGACCAGACACGCCACCGCCACGTTGTTACCCTGCCGGCGGTAGCGCAATTGTCGCCATCGCCGTTGTCATCACTCTCGTGGTCAAGGTAAGCCTATACATGTTTTCATAGATTACCATATTTAGTGCTCTCTTCTCTTGACGGCCAGATCAGATCAGACTTCCAGTTGGTTCCCTGCACCTGCTGTTCGTGAAATCGCAATCCCTCCCAACATTCCAGCACATATCGCGTTGCTTCGGCCTTGCTTACTCCGGATGGGAACTTATATCCAACCTTTTCCCTCGTCTTCGTGTGCAACATTTCACTTTCGTACAACATGTCATCGGAATCTCGTATATGAGTCCCTTGCCTCCAACTGTCGCATCGCATTTCCTACTACCCAAAGAACGAACATTCCCAGCGCCTCCGCCTGACCGTCTAACTCGCCGAATAGGTCAGCAGATATAGGAGATCGCGGCTCGACCCTTTCCTCCGAATTCGCTTATTTCAACACGACGCGATTTTTCCACACGGCTATACCGTTAGTTAATGCCACGCCGATCTATCGCCTCGCCCTCGTCTCCCTAACTAGTTGCGCACCGATCCTCCTTTCGGTCGACCGCTATGCTCTAACTTGCAGCGTTGGAGATCCTACCAAAACATCACGCATCTGATCGCGACCCCTCCCATGAATCCATCATAGAAGCAAATCTTGTGACAGCTTCGGCACTATGACGCAACCACGTAAGTTATTTTCTATGTAACCAGTTTCATTCCGCGCCATTGCCTGGCAGGAACACCTGGTGATACGTGTCATCCAGAAGTGTAGTCTCTATCTAATGCCATATGGGTTACAGTTACCGCAGAGGAAGAGATCCGCTACGCCGAGATCATCGATGGGATTCTGGCCACGGCTGACCTCGAGACCGTCACGCGCAAGAAGATTCGATCCGGTCTTCAAGCTGCACTTGGGGGAAAGGACTTGAGTGAAAAAAGGGTACATGCTCCTCCATCGCTATGGCCTGACCGGCATGATGTCTCTACATATAGGTTTTGTGAATACTCGATCATGTACTCAAGATGTCGCGAATCACTGCCTCTGTGAATCTCTTCTACCTGGTCTCGTTTGTTTGCTGACGGTGAATTATACTACAGGCCGCCATCAAAACCCTCATTGAACAGCGTTTTGATGCTATATCAGATACGGCTGTCCCAGCTGATGCCGTAGTCGCTGACTCGGTTGCTCCCCCTTCGCCTCCTAACGGATACACAAATGGCCATGACCATATTATCGGGGATGAGGCGGACCTGAACGGGGACGAAATCAAAGTTTCGACACAACCGCCGAAAAAGAAGCCACGCAAGGAGCAGAGCACAGACACCGAGGATGCGGACGCGAAGCTGGCGGCTTTGCTCCAAGCCGAAGAGAACCAGAGAACCAGAACTACGCGAGGCGGGGGAGCCAAAGCTGCACCCAAGAAAAAGAAGCAGGCTCCAAAGAAGAAGAGCGATAAGCGAATCCGACCTGAAGACGACAGTGACGTGGATGGAAGCGACGAACATAGTCCTAAGAAGCGCAAAGCCGGTGGAGGGTTTCAGAAACCTTTCAATCTCAGCTACCCTTTGGCAGAACTATGTGGTGAACCTCAGGTAAGTCAAAATCGCGCCCTGAAACTCCACCGTGGTTGATAATTTCCGTGCTCTGGATCTCTAGTGCATTGCCGTAGTGACTGACTTTCATGTAGCTTTCCCGTCCTCAAGTCGTCAAAAAGTTATGGGAACACATAAAAGGGAACCAGCTTCAAGATCCCAATGACAAGCGCCAAATTCTCTGTGATGAGAGAATGCAAGCCATCTTCAAGGTGGCCAAAGTCGACATGTTCCAGATGAACAAGCTCGTGGGTAACCACCTCTACCCGGTTGAAGAGGGGGCTTAAGACGGTTGTTATAATGTGGTGTCAGGACATCTCGAGCAATGGATGTGCTGCCCTGGGAATGCTGCCGCTGCGCCGTGTTCTCTCTGGTAATGATCTTGTCCTCAAGTCGGGGTTCGGCGGCCTGAGCTCGGTGTTGTTGTTGGCTCCTTTTCCGTCTGCACCTACGCACACCTACACATGGTGGCGACGGTTGATTCATTGGGGAATCAAGACAACGGGGCAGTTAATAGTCTGTAAGCAAGGCGTTTTATGGGCAGGTCGATATCTTGCTCGGTTGGCGCAGATTTAGCAGGAATGGTCAATGCAATGAGGAGTCAGAGTTTTTGAGGACTCGACGAATGCGAAATCATTGATTACTTATTTGAGTCACTTTTATGAACTAAAAATTGATGAATTGCTTCTTCGCTCAGCAGTCTTTTTGGATGCCAAACTCAACGATTGTCCGTGACTCTCTTACCTGCCCTAATCTATGCTTTCTAGGTTATGGGAATAGGATATGCCAAAGGAGACATGATATCGACAGCCTCTTGTTTATCTTGAAGCAATTCTTTCTTCTTCTTCATATTTTCCAAAGGCTCTCTCTCTCTCTCTTTTCTCATTTCGTTGCATTTCATGCTTCTTATGAACCTTTGGAAAATAAACGTAGGTTCCTGCATTAGGTAAGTAGGCTGACACAAACCAGTCAGCCTTGCTATTAGCGAGTTGTCATTTGTAGAATAAGCTTTTGACTCACAGAACTACTTTGGCAACAATCAAAGTTTTTTCTTCTTGATTTTGAGTTTCATATTGCTATTTGAATTTGTAAATGATTTGTATATCACACTTTTTTTTCTTCTCTTCTTCTCTTGTCTCTGACATGAAAATCTAGCTGAATATCTGGACTACCTAAGTACCTAGGTATACTAATATGGATAAAGACGATCTACCTCTTAATCGCTTAAGTACCTAGACTACCTAGGTAATGTGCAACTGTCGGGGTTTGCCCCGCGATTGTGTGGGGTCGGGCGGCCACCCACGCCACGCAGCGGGCGAAAAAGGTGGCTTGGCCGGGTGTGTCACCACCTCTTCCTGGTCTACCTGGGCATCTGGGATCCTTGGGCAGTTTTCAACAATCGGTCTCGCCGTGTCAGCTGCTGGAGCAGCTTGTCTTGCGTTATAGTGGCTTTTAAAGCCGTCTGACTACCTAAATTGAGCTTCTGATTGCTAATACTAGGTCATACCTAGGTACTTAGCAAGGGTGCCAATTTGCCTCTATCAGGCGGCCTAGTCCTGGTATCTCCTAAGTGGTGTCTAACACCCATAAAACATTTACGAATTTCTGGACACCTCGTCGACTTAATCACTTTCCAAACTCTTACCTAATACTTACCACAGGCGCAATAATAAACCGACTCTCTATTCGACCGTTCCTATCATACTTGGCGTCGTATCTTCAGTATTCTCGACTAGGTAAGGTTGTGGAAACGAACAGTGATGGCACCAACGACAGATGCTTCTGTGCCTGTCGCACCCGCCTCGCAGAATCATGGACGGGGTGGATCTAACGCGAGAGGGAGAGGGAGAGGAACAGGAGGGCGCGGGCGGGGCCGGGGTCATGGCAATTCCAATGCGCAGAGTGGGCGCGGAGGCGAGAGATCTCATGGCCCTAGGCGCGCCGGTGGAGGAGGTCGAGGGGGAGCAGCAACAGCAGGAGGCGGCAGCACGTCCACCTCGGCCTCGACCCCGGCGGCAGGACCCTTGCCGGAGAATAGTCTCCCGGCAGCCCAGGTACAGCCCACGAGCGGAGGTGACAACGACGAGGAGGGCGAGGACGTAGAAGCAGAGGTCTGCTTCATCTGTGCGAGCCCCGTCGTCCACCAATCCGTAGCACCCTGCAATCACAGAACATGTCACATCTGCGCATTGCGCATGAGAGCCCTCTATAAGAACAAAGAATGCGCGCATTGTCGAGTAAGCCCGCCCCCGGCCTCTGTTGGTTGCTCTGAGAATATGTACCTGGGCTAATGGTCTCCTTGTAGACAGTTGCATCCTTCGTCATCTTCACCGACGATGCCACAAAGCGATATGAAGACTACTCCGACCGCGACGTCACCAGCACCGACGATAATATTGGCATTCGATACACGAACGAAGACATAGTCGGAGACACCGTTTTGCTCCTTCGATATAATTGTCCCGATACATCCTGCGACTTCGCCGGACTGGGTTGGCCCGATCTGCACCGCCACGTTCGCAGTACTCACAATAAGAAGATGTGTGATTTGTGTACGAGGAACAAGAAAGTTTTCACTCACGAGCATGAGCTATTCGCCGATAAGGAACTCGAGAAACACATGCGCCATGGTGATGACCGGCCAGGGGCAGTCGACCAGACCGGATTCAGGGGTCATCCACTTTGCGCTTTCTGTGGCTCGCGATTCTACGATGACGACAAGCTTTATGAACACTGTCGGAACAAGCACGAGCGCTGTTTTCTATGTGACCGCGAGGACCCAAGACAGCCCCACTACTACCGGGACTACAATTCCCTCGAGGAACATTTCAAGAAAGACCATTACCTATGTCCAGACCGCGAATGCCTCGAGAAAAAGTTTGTCGTCTTTGGATCTGAGATGGACCTCAAGGCCCATCAATTGAGCGAACACGGAAACTCTCTTTCCAAGGATGTCAGGCGCGAGGCTCGCCTAGTTGATCTGTCGGGGTTTGATGTCCGGGAGAGATATCAACAACAACAGAGGAGAGGTGGTGGGTCCAATAGAGGTAGAGACGGGGATCATGGAGGCAGAAATGGCCGCGGAAGAGGTCGAGATCCAAACGCCGAGCCACTCCCGGCGAGTTCAGCCCAACCTCTCCGGAGAGATGAACTTGCTCTCCAGCGCCAGATGGCAATACACTCATCACAGTCCGTATCAAACCGTACCTTTGGTGGCCAGCTTTCATCCACGACAGCGGGCCCTTCAGCTACTTCGACCCAGCCGAGCCCTGGTAACGCCAATGCATCCAATGCTCGGCCTGCCGTAGCTGCCGCACCTGTCGCGGAGCTGACAGGCTTGAGCTTGACAGATGCGAATCTCTCCCCTGAAGATCGTGCTCGCTTAATGCGCCATTCAGCCGTGATCGAGCGAGCATCCAACCTTCTACACAATGATAAAGCCAAGATAGAAAAGTTTCGATCTCACATCTCATCCTTTCGGCAAGATAAACTTACTGCTTCAGGTTTAGTTGACGCGCTCTTATCACTGTTTACCGACATCTCTTCGTCTGCTCTTGGGACGCTTGTTCGCGAGGTGGCGGATCTGTTTGAAGACAAGGCCAAGGGCGACAGGCTGCGCAAAACTTGGAACGACTGGCGTGCTATCAATGAGGATTACCCGACGTTGCCGGGGCTCAGCGGCATGCGTGGTGCCACCACTTCAAGCAGTGGCTGGGCAGCGGCGGCAGCAACAGCCAGTTCGCCCGCCACAGCCGCACCGGGCTCTAACCAGAGACACACGACCCGAGTCCTCAAGCTGAAGAATTCTACACAGCAGTCCCGCCGGTCTAGTGTGGAGCATACGTCCGCTCTGTTATCAGGGGGGCAGCCCAGCCGGCAGGTTGCGTCGCCAGCGGTTGCCTTTCCCTCGCTACCCCCTAGCGGCAGCACCCCCTCCCGCCCCTCATCAGGTGCTCTTTGGGGAGCAACAGCCTCGAGAAGCTCGACGCCGGCCCAATCGAGGGCTGGTGTCAGCCGCGAAGAGGCCTTCCCCGCTCTCCCGGCAGCTCCCAAGCCCACCACGACTATCTTCGGGTACGGCACGGGCAGCGTGCGGAGAGACCTGGGGGGCTCTAGAAACACGGGGTTCAGCTGGGGTGGTGGGAACAATGAGGCTTCCTCGGCCTCTGCTGGAGCGGACGAAGAAGAGGAGAGCACGGGGAAAGGGAAAAAGGGGAACAAGGGACGGAAAAAAGTCCTGGTGCAGTGGGGATAAATGGCACGGGCGAACTGGCTAGGTCTATGTCTATGATGAAGTGCTATGCTGTCGTTGATGGTTGCCTTCATGCATAGGCGACGCTTGACGTTCTGAGCTGTCAGTTCTCGGACATTGAATTAGATGTGTTCGGGTATGTATAGTATTGATGCCTGCTTAGGAACTTTAGGATAGGTAGGTATGTTTGTCTGCAGACTCTTCATTTGACAACTTGAAATGAAGCGTCACTTCCACCCTGCAACCCTTTTGCTTGCATCTGTTGTGAATATGTATATTTAGATTTCGCCTCTCGATATGTTTAGCTCATTGTCAAAATGGGCTTGGCACTGCCACTAAACTATCCTACTGCCCAGTTCCTAGATTTACCAACTTGCGGTAGATATTCCCCACTGTCTGCCCGCTGTCAGGAGCTACTAGGGTTAGTGTGCCTAGATTTTGCGGGAGCCGCCTTAATACTGTACTAGGGGGCTTGGAGGGGGGTGTATAAGGTATTAATCATACCAGCTGTCTTTAATTGCGCTGTATTATATTTCTATATGTGCCTCTTAGTGTGCGCTTATTAATTTTGTATGTAAATATTATTATAGCCGGCTGTTCAGCCGGCAATTGAAGAAAAAGGAAGTGATCATGTACTACAAGTAGTATGTACATACCTTACGCATAGGTACGGAGTATGTACTCAGTGGATGTATGTACATACGTAGTACGGAGTACTTAGTAGTAGCAGCTTAGGTGGCCAACAATTCCCCATCCTATTCCATTTCCTCCCCCGGTCGTACGCGCCATCATCTTAGACCCAGGCCCTGGCCCCGATCCTTGCCAGCCCTAGACCACCCAGAAACCACCTATCACCAGCCCGTCTGAGGCTAGTGTGCTTCGTGTGTGCGCAACCACCACCCTGCGGCATGGCCACACTAACGAATATCATCTTGGTAGAGCAGGCGCACCATCGTCAATCAACCATCGACTTATTCCATCAATAACAATACCATAGATAGCATTTGTCTTCATCGCAGCCCTTGTAACCTAGCATTGCGTCTCCCGTCTCTTTCCTTTTCCCCATCTTTTCTCCCCGTCTCCCTTGCTTGCGCTACTCCGCAGGGCCTATCGGACCGTCTCCTCCCTCGAGTCCGTCTTGTCGCTGAGACACGTCTCCAAGCGAGCACTGTTTCGGGCTTCTCAGTTCCTCCTCCACCCATGTGCTCCAACGAATAGCCTTTTCACCACCACAGCGCACCTTTCGTCGCCGATGAATGATATGAGACCGTGATCAAATATTATATCGTAGCGAGAACCCGTAGCTTTTGTCGCATTGCCGCCCCACGATCGATATTCCGTCTTACCTGAAAGAGAAAAAAAGAAAAAGAAAAGGAGAAGAAAGAGGGAAAGCAATCTACCTATACTAGACCAGAAGCACTACGCGAGCTGGCTTGTCGTGGTAGAGAACTCAGTTCCTTGATTAGAGTACGACATACTATCGTGACGACCATCTTTTTATCTTCCCGTTCAAGCTACCACCGACAGCGCCCCGATAGCGCCCCGACTTAGAAGATCGCCATAGCTGTCTGCCACGTTCGTCCCCGATAGGCGTCGTTGATCATACTGTCCGCCTCTTCCGAAGAACCCTTGGACCTCGCCACTATTTCCTGCCCGACTGAGTTTCGTCCAACAAATCGGGGCGGCCAGCTTTCTCCCCCTCGTTTATATTACGCTACCCATCCAGACGCTCTCTCTACACCTTCGTATTGCCAGGCCCTCCAACCCCCAGCCTGATTCGATCGCTTCGTCAGCAGGCCCCCATCGTCGTCACGACCCAAGATAGACAACATGATGCTTGCTTGTCGACAGTAAGGCTCGCCAATATAAATATAGCGTAACCATTGACCTCTGCGGGCTGCTTTGTTCACCATGTTTCGACGGCCTCCTGGAGAAGGACGGCTTGTCGCCCCGCAGCGGACAGTGTTTCTCGCCCTCGCCCTGCTTCTTATCCCATGGCTTAACCTTGTCGATGCTCAGCAGCAGCAGCAACAAGTACCCCGACACCGACCCTTGGCGCAACCGCCGCATTTTGTCAACATTGCCAAGGATGGTGCTATCGATGTTGACGCGCCCGGCCGTCGAGGCCTCCCTCATCTTCGACAAGAGGCGCCGTTAGCTCGCCAGAACCGGGCCGCGCCAAAACTCTCTACAACGAAACCCAAGAACTATGTACGGAATCGCGGAAGCGGAAGCTCTATGATAGCCACCAGGCAGGACCCTAATGACACCCCATCTCTCAACGATGCGAGCGCCCTCGCAACTTTGGCTCCGGCTAAGCCCGTCCGAGCACCAAATTCTCCCCGGCAAATGCCCAGCATCTTGGCTGCTTCTGGGCTGTCCTCGCTGCAGTCTGCGCGGAGCCTGGAGAATTGGGAAGTGGAAGACTACATTCTTCTGGCGACCGTCGATGGACACCTCTATGCTGCCGATCGCGAGTCGGGTGACGAGCGCTGGCATCTACAGGTTGAACAACCCGTCGTGGAGACCATCCACTACCGCCCCAATAACTCATCTCCCCACGAAAGGCACAGCCGAGACCGTCATCCACTAGATGATTATGTATGGGCCATTGAGCCCAGCAATAATGGCGCCGTGTATGTCTGGACGCCTTCACACTACGGTGCCGGGCTGATGAGTACCGGCTATACCATGAAACAGCTAGTAGACGAAATGGGCCATTACGCATCCTCGGATCCTCCGGTAGTATATACTGGACATAAAAAGAACACCCTCATCACCGTTGACGCTGATACAGGGAGAGTGCTCAAGTGGTTTGGCCAGACTGGCTCTCAAGTGGACCAGAGCGCCACATGCTTTCCTCCAAATAGCCGATTGCTGGATACCGATAACGAGGAGTGCAGTAACGGCGGGAGTATCACGCTGAGCCGTACAGAATACACAGTGGATATTCACCGTCGAGATGACGGGAGGGATATTGCTACCCTCAAATACGCCGAATGGGGCCCAAATAACTTTGACAACGACCTTCATCGACAGTATCGTTCACCGCCAGACAACCGGTACTTTACAAGTCAGCACGACGGTAGGGTATATGCCATTGCCTACCCCGCTAGCACCACCTCTTTTGCCCTTGACTTTACTGTTCCAGTTGCACGCGTGTTCGATGTAGCAAGGCCCCTAGATGCACCACCCGGGAGCAACCCGGAACTTGTCTTGCTACCACAACCAATGCCTCCCGCTCAAGATGAAGAATCCGCATGGGCCCGAAGTCACAGTGTTTTTCTCAATCAGACCGAGTCAGGTAGTTGGTATGCCATGTCGGGCAAGTCTTACCCCTTAGTTGTCGATGGCCCGATTGCCCAGGTGAATCGGAGAAGTTCATGGGAGAACGAGGTTCTCCTCGAGGATGCGCATCTTTCTACGGCTCTAGTCGGTGTCCATACTCTAGGTGACGGCATTGGTATGGCCGATTGGTCCTCAGCCATGCCTCCCACTCTCCCTTCCGAGTCTTTTGCGGACTCCGAGTTAGGAGACACTGTGCCGGGAGATCCAGTAGCAATGATACCTGAATTAGAGACCGAGTTACCCCAGATAGTCGAGACAGTCATAACGCTCCCTCGTCATGCTGTCGATTGGGTCCAGGACCTATTCACAAACCCTCTCGTTCTCTGTATCATCATTTACGCGTCATACCGTTATATTAAACGCTGGCGGGCTTCCTTTTCCGACAATCAGAAGTCGTCGACTTTTGTCGAGCCACCAGATGTTAATAAAGAGTCTCAGACTCCAGCAGTTGCTGATGAGTCAAGCCCTGTTGCTCCCGATGCGGACGAAGCCGAGCCGGCATTGCAAGATACTAGAAAACCAAGCACTGATCAAGATGCACAACCCAGTGTTGCTTCGCCTGACCCAGAGGTCATCCCGGCCATTCCAGGGCAGGAGGAGCACTCTGGTGAGCAAGAATCACCAGAGAAAAAGAAGAAGGCTCATCGCGGCCGCAGAGGAGGTGTTAAGCATCGGAAGGGGGCTAAAAAGCAGCGAGACGCAACAGATGGCTCTCTTGGGGATGGCACGCCTGAAGCGGATGGCAGTATTCCGGGACTTCAGAATATCGGCATCCCGCCCAAACTGGAACCAAACGTCACCACCACCATCAACGATCCGGAAGATGTCAGTGGGCCCATCATCAACATTGGAGGCATCGAGGTCAATCAGGATTGCCAACTCGGCATGGGAAGCAATGGCACTGTGGTGTTTGCAGGCAAATTTCATGGTCGCGACGTAGCGGTCAAGCGTATGTTGACGCAGTTTTGGGACATTGCCACTCAGGAGACACAGTTACTCCTAGAAAGTGATCACCATCAAAATGGTAAGCTATCCCTTATGATCTCTCCTATTACTTCACGTAGTCACTAACATGTGGCTCCAGTCATTAGATATTATGCCATGTCAAAGAACGACAGCTTTCTCTATATAGCATTGGAGCTCTGTCAGGCCTCTCTTTCCGATATCGTGGACAGACCGCATCAGTTTCCTGAGCTCGCGCGGGCTGGTGAGATGGATTTACCTCGGGTTCTTCTACAGATCGCAAACGGGCTCAGCTTCCTGCACGACCTACGTATCGTCCACCGTGACCTTAAACCCCAGAACATCTTGGTCACGATGGGTCGTGATGGGCGGCCGCGGCTACTCGTATCGGATTTTGGCCTCTGTAAGAAGCTAGAAGGTGGGCAATCTTCTTTCGGAGCTACCACGGCGCACGCAGCTGGCACTTCAGGATGGCGAGCGCCCGAGCTCCTTCTCGACGACGACGCACGCGAGAATTCCAATATGTCCATGTCTAGCATTCATAGCGACTCTAGTAGCCAACTCGTTAGTGCCGATGTCATGCCCAATCGACGGGCTACCCGTGCCATCGACATATTTTCTCTAGGACTCGTCTTCTTCTACGTGCTCACTAAAGGTCTTCACCCGTTCGACTGTGGCGACCGGTACATGAGAGAAGTGAACATTCGCAAAGGGCAGTTCAGTCTCAAGCCGCTGGATGTCCTGGGTGATGTCGCCTACGAGGCGAGGGCCCTCATCGAGACGATGCTCCGTGCGGATCCACGGGCTCGACCAACGGCAAAGGATGTCATGTCGCACCCTTTTTTCTGGTCGGCCAAGGAACAACTCGCGTTCCTCTGCGACGTATCGGATCATTTCGAGTTGGAGCCCCGCGACCCTATGTCTCCTGCGTTGGCAGCACTTGAGGACTGTGCCCCCCAGGTGTGCCGCGGCGACTTTCTCAAGGTTCTGCCTAAGGAATTCGTCGAGAGTTTGGGCAAGCAGCGCAAGTATACAGGGACCAAGTTCCTCGACCTGTTGCGTGCGCTCCGAAACAAGCGCTCCCACTACGGCGACATGAGCGACGCGCTCAAGAAGATGGTGGGCCCGATCCCTGAGGGATATCTCGGGTTTTGGACACGGCGGTTCCCCAACCTGCTCATTATCTGCTGCACGGTCCTTTACAAGCTGAACCTCGAGGAGTTAGCCACTTTCCAGGAGTACTTCAAGCCTAGACTCCCGTTGTAGGACACGCGGTCGGGCCGCAGAGCGAACGAGGTTCTTGAGTGGTCTTGTCAAGGCAAAAGTGATGTATGATTAAAAATTTGCCATAAGCCTTTAGTTGGTCGGAAAATTTTAGGTTCGCATATAGCTTATATATAAGAATAGCGGACACTCTTTTCGTCGGGTCTCTCTTGTTTGTCTATTTGTTCTTGACGACGGTGTCTCTAACAGACACATCATATGTGAATGTTAGATGGCGTAGAGGGGGCCCAAGCACCTGTTATCCGGACAACCTACCCTAATTGAAGCAATTAGCATATGGTACCTTACCCAGGCAACTAACTCGTAATTTACTAAGTTGGTGGCTGCACCTCGGCATTTCAACAACGGCAGCTTTGATTCTTCCATCTACAGGTTTGCCTCTTACCTCCTCAATACTTCACGTTCAATACGCACATAGGAATCCGCACAACTACCACACACACACCTCCCATATACACCACGCACCTTCTTTCTCTGTCTCTCTGTCTATCCTTGCACATTTCTCTAGGTCTTCTTGTTCTTGATCTTATTGCTTGCCCATTCCTGCGCATCTTTCTCGCAATTCTCATTGAAAGCCTCTTTTTGGTGGCTACTTAATACTCCTCCTCTTTTCCTTTCAAAGTTCGAAGCCTACCGAGGATCCTAGCTTCAATTCTTGATGGTGTGATGATATGATACACACATCTTTAAGTTGAGATTTCTAGCTCCTGACTGGGTATACTCTTTCTTAGTCTTGCCATGGCACCCTGCAGGCTACCTGTGCCAGGAGCACGTGGCACACAGAGAGCACCGGGAGATATATCTTCTTCTGCCTACGATAGGGATGCAAGCGGGCGGCAAGTGAGGCGTCAGTTTAATACGAAGCTCAGTTCAGACAAGAGGTTGGCTGCGCGGATAGCGGTGAAAGAGGAGGCTATCGTCATCGATTCTGGTTCCAATTCCGATTCCAGTGAAAGCGACGCTGGTGACGGTAGTGATGGCAATGATGGCCCTATAATTGGTTCGAGGACTGGAGCTGCGTCCCCTCCCCTAGCTCCTACGTCCGTCGGTTCATCTTTGAGGCCAGTTGAGCCCGGGAGAAGAGCGTGTCGAGTGTCTACTGTTGTAAGGATGGATTTTATCTCATACCGTCGTTCTTTTCCATTCATCTCGCTTCCCCCTTTCTTTCCTGCCACTTCTTCTATTGGCTATTGTGTAGAAGGAAGGCTGGCCGGAATATAGAGCGGAACATGAATATACGATCAATGTCTGCTTACTAATTCAGAGTGTTTACGTAGGGAGCGCCTACTCTTCAGCGACAGTTTTCAAGATGGGATCATGTTGACCTCAAGACTTCGACAGAGAAGACGGCTAGCAATGCTCCTATAAGTGGATTGCTTCTGAATAGTATAGACACGACATCTACTTCGGTATCTTCCAAGTTACCGAATGTCACCTACACGACGAAGAAGGAAATGAGTCTCGCTCACGGCGAAAGCCTGTCATCGAAGAATAGGAGTATAACAAGCCATCACTTATCTGATACTCCATCTGCTCTTGCGTTATCTAGCAGTTCGGGTAATACTCATGTACCGAAGGTATGTACTGCGGCGTACTTCTTCGCTTGGAATCCAAGTTGTACATGACTTACTTGTTGTAGGCTCTATGTGGCAAATCAAGTGATGTAGAGGAGAGCAATAAAGATGTGAAACCCGGTATTTCCTATCAGAAACGGGCCACGGCGACTGTTAACACCAATTCCACCAACGCGAATCGTGACAGCACACTGTCGAGAAATTCTTCGTCTCTACCTCACATGTTCCCCCCTGCTGTGAAGACCCGGGTTTATTCTACAACTCGCCCCGCCACTCGACGAAATGTCAACGACGGGTCCAAGAAGCTTGAGGCATTCGGTTTTGTATCTGCAGCCACCCTCGTTTCTCGAACTAACACCGCAACTACAAAAAGTGCTACTACTATCACACCTACATCTGCACTTGAGTCCAATGCTACATCGCATTCCATAACGAAACTTAAATCTCAGAATGCTTCTAAACATATGAAGCTGACACAGGAACAAAGCAGAAGCCGCCAGTTGTCCTCACGGACTGCACAGAACATCTCTGCTCCTCTCACACCTGTGCCTATAGTAGAAGCAAAGCCTATTTCTAAGCCCACACAACGGGGAACACTAAAGGTACAGACAAGCAATATTCAACCACCGCCACGAACCCCTGAGAACCGTATAACTGTGAAGCAAGAACCTGCTTTATCCTCTTCTATCGGTACTTATGGAGACCCATACACCATTTCCTCCGGCAGCGACAGCGACAGTGACGATGATAGCAGCGTCATTCCATGCAGTCCCCGTCCCGTAAAAAGCCTGAGCAGCTTCGCCACAAAACTCGAAGTATACGAAACTGCGAGCGATGTCGAAGCGGTCTTGAACCAGTTCCCCGTATGGCTTGAGAGTCCTAGTCCTACTGAGCTGGGGTCTAGCTATTCGTCTATGCCCACTCCCGTGCAACCGATCATAAGCAATCGACTGAGCAAGGCTTCAAGGGATGACGCGGGTATAAATAAGCGTAAAGAGGGTAGAGAGAAACGCCGTATTCGATTTAGTCCTTCGCCTTCGCCTACCAAGCGAACCGCTCTCTTAGACCAATCGAGTCGTTCTCCTGCTGCTGGTAGATACATCGCTTCTTCTCCCGTCGGTCGGATCACTGCTCCTAGTGAGAAAATGAATAAATTGGACGTGGATCCCAACTCGAGGAAACAAATGAATCCAAATCCAAATCAGGACTTGCCGCTCAACCATGAGGAAAGCACATCGACGAAAGTGAAGAAGAGGGGGAACTGGAGCAAGAACACGAAAATCGAGAAGAAGAAAAAGAAGAAAAAGAAGAAAAAGGTACGCCCGAGCGGGAACAAGGCCGCGTGCCGTCATCGGAATCGCCACCGCAAGGTGCGGCAGTCTGGGCAGATATCGACGGTCTAAAGGAACAAATAGTACATGATTGCCTCTTGTTGTGCGCCTAAGTTGGGCTTTGAACCTTTGGACTTCGACAGTTCGTCTTCGGATCTTAGCCTTCCCAAGAGGTAGAGAGAAGCGATAACCGCTATTGTTGTTGTATGCTGTGTTGCATAATGTGATATATAGATAGGTATCGACTGGCAGCGGAAATGTGTGTAGGGATGCTGATATTCGTGGAGGGATTTGCAAGTAGAAGTCAAGCAGGCCTTGACAGCTTTTAATCGACCTAATACGTACGAGTTTACGGATGGCTCTGTGGGAACATAGATTGATCTGATGATTGGTATCATTGCATTCTACTGAGCTGCCTTGTGTTGTGTTTTGCTGTGTTGGATTACTTGAATACAATTTTATTATTTTTATAGCCCGCAAGATCTAGCCACCACTCCACTCCTCGATGTGATGAATAGAACACACTGATAATGTCGTCGTGAGATATTCGATGGCCTTGTTTTTGTCACTGTTATGGTTTACAGACAGGGTTGTAAACGCACTAATTTCTTGAAGTCATTCATGAATTTATTCATTCAATTTCTCTTTCCTCTCCCTTATTCCCTGTCTAATCTATATCTGTATGTAGATAGGTAGGTGTGTATAGTTGAGCAATTAATTACCAAAAGTAATTGTCCTTCTAGTTCTTGTAGCTTCTCTAATAACCCGTTTCGTGTAGGGGGTAGATCATGATCATTTTCATTAGGTAGGCGTCATATGGTGGGCTCTCTCTTTGTTAGTCTAAACTCCGCAGTTCCCCGAGTATTTTTCTCCAAAACCTGCTGCACCGCACACCGCACACCGCCCAATCCCCTTTTCTTCTTCGTTTTCTTTTCAGGCGGGCGACCTGCACTTCCGTTTTTTGTTTCTCATCATGAGACTTGGCAGTTGTGGTAGATAATATCCAAAACCAAGATCGGGAATGGGATCGAGGTTCCTAGACAGCTGTGATAACTGAGTTTCTCGGTGTTTTTCTTTTCTGATTTGGTTGTGCGACATGGCAATGTCGTTCACAATCCACCCGAATCGCGAGCTCACTGGGCAGGAGGGCTCATCTTGAGCGGCTTGGTGCCTATGCCGTTGTGGTTGCGGAAGAACAGGATGCCCTTACCCTCACCCTCAGCTCCCTCGCTAGGTTCGACCCATTGGCACATACGCGCGCTGCGGTACATGGCCTTGATGAAACCCAGGGAACCCCCCTTCGTGTCAGAGCGGTAGTGGTGACCCATGACCTTCTTGATGGCTTCACTGGCCTCGTCGGCGTTGTAGAACGGGATGGTGGAGACGTAGTGGTGCAGGACGTGGGTCTCGATGATGCCGTGGAGCAGCTGCCGGCCGATGAACCCAAACTCACGGTCGATAGTAGCGGCGGCACCACGGACATAGTTCCATGATTGACCAGTGTAGTGTGGTAGAGAGGGGTCGGTGTGCTGGAGGAAGGTGATGGCGACTGAAGGAAGAAGTCATACGTTAGTCTGTCTACCGATACCAGCGAAGATAACGCATGGAGAGATGGATGACGAATCACTTACCGAGCCAGTGGTTGACCCAGAGGTAGGGGATGAAGTACCACACGAGAAGGTTGGACCAGCCAAAGTTGTTGCCGAGGTAAATGAGGACGGAGGCGGCGATGCCGATGCCGATGTCGCTGAGGACGATCAACTTGGCATCCTTGGCCTCGTAGAGAGGGCTGCTCGGGTTGAAGTGGTTGACGCCGGTGAAGAGGCCGTTCTTCTTGCCCCTGCCGCGGCCCTCGCTCTGGCGCTCGTGGTAGTCATGACCGGTGACGTTGGTCAGGAGATAGTTAGGCCAGCCAACCAATTGCTGGGCGAAGAGCATGACGAGGGTCACAATGGGGGTCTCCTCGCCGAGCTCAGACAGCTCGTGCACCAGCCTGCCCATGCGCGAGGCCTTCTCCTCGCGGGTCTTGGGCACAAAGACCATGTCGCGCTCCATGTTGCCAGTAGCCTTGTGGTGCTTGCCGTGGGAGATCTTCCAGCTGAAGTAGGGCACGAGCAGGGCCGAGTGCATGATCCAGCCGCAGGTGTCGTTGAGCACCTTGGAAGGGCTGAAGGCTTGGTGGCCACACTCGTGGGCCAGCACCCACATGCCGGTGCCGAAGAGGCCCTGGACAAAGGTGTAGAAGGCCCAGAGCAGGGCGCGCACGGGCGTCGACGGCACCGTCTCGGGGGTCACGTAGGTGTGGAAGAGGTAGAAGGTCGTGGCCAGGCTGGCGATGTCGCGGGCGGCATACGAGAGACTGCGGGCGGCAGAGCGCTCGTAGCAGTGCTTGGGGATGGCATCACGGATGTCCTTGATGGTGTAGTCGGGCACCTGGAACTCGTTGCCATAGGTGTCGGTGAGCTTGCCGAAGCCGGGCTGCTTCTTGGCGGCGGCGGCGATGACAGCGTCTTCCGAGGCCAGCGACGACAGAGACGTCGACGAGGCCGAGGGACGGGGGGAGTCGAGGGGCGAGGCAACGGCAGACGTGTCACTGTCTATCGTCGTCGCCGTCGTCGAGGTCGCGGTACGACGAAGGGCCGGGCTCTGGCGCGCACGGCCGCTGCTCTTTGCGGAAGCCATGTTGACTAACTGACTGACTGACTGACTGACTGACTGACCGACTCTCCTGATTTTTTATTTCTCTCTCTCTCTCTCTCTCTCTCTCTCTCTCTTTCTCTTTCTCTCACACACTCTCACCGCCTGTCTCTGTGCCTGTCTCCCTGTCTATTACCGTCACAAAAGACGAGGAGGTTGTTGTGTTGTAGTAGGATGGTTTGGTGAGAGTAGGGAGGAGGGCGGGAGGGCAGGAGGGCAGGAAGGATCCCAGTAGGAATGGCGGGTTGGGTAGGGGAGAAGACGACTTTATTTTCTTTTTTTTTTTTCCCTTTTCCCTAGTCCTGCTCTTTTAAGGTAGGAAGAAGGGCCCCGTTATGTTATATTTAGTGTGCACAGATTATTTCTCTAGGGATTAAAAGGGGACGGTCTAGACCTGGTACCATGGACGGGACGAGGCCGGAGGAAGAAGGCATACAGAGAATAAGAACTTCTAGGATTGGATGAGATGGACAAGATGGACCGAGGAGGCGATGTGATGGACTGACTCTGGACTGACCTAACGCACTGGGCCATGACAAGGACAATTCACTACCTACACTACTCCGTACACTGCACTACAATGTATATCGCATGTAGTGCGCTTACTTAGCTGGGTATGATGCGCCGCCATGGTAATTGATGGTGGTACTTGCCTACTGGCACGACAATCAAAATCGAAAACATTGTTGAGGAAAATTAAAATGCCTAGGAATTGCGTGCCCACCCACATATACAAGAATGCTACCTATTTCGTCGTAGGATGTGTGCACCACCGATAAGTACCGTAAAGGTCTCTCTCTGGATGCCAGGGTTCCTTTCCCCGTCAGGGTCTCCAGTACCTATTTAGTGGGAATCTATCTAGTGTAGCGTGAGATCCGTTGATCAACCAGGGCAATCAATTATGGGGATAGGGATAGTACCCTAGCTGAAGGATTAGCTGGGACTCAATTGTCCAATCAGGAGTCCCCAGCAAACCATGACCACCAATCACGGATCCTCCTTCGGTAGTGCGCATGCACATGGAAGACACGACTCGTTCACATGCAACTGGGAATTCCACGTTCGACAACCCTTTTTTTCCTTATTCCTCTCTCTTGTCATGCCAGACACAGCTAGGTACTCTCACCGCCACGCTCGGATCTTTTCACTTTACTTCTTACTACGGTGTTTCTTGAATTCCTTCTGTGGCGGTTGTATGCATTTTTTTACGGGTTGATGGGGATAATGGGCTAGACCGCCTCGACTCATCAACGCATCATCAATCATCACCGTCATCGCCGTCATCATGGTCAGCTCATACCACATGTAAATACCTACGTATGGGTATACTACGAGCCTGTCGCCTGTGTCGTATAAGTAGGTATAATACATGTACTATTGGACCCTAGTATGCGAGAGAGACATGAAGGAGGGGAGAGACTCAGGCACTTGTCAAGCCAGCCATCTAAACCAATCCCCAGAAAATAGACCTCGACGAACGACGGACTGACTGACAACCATCTACACGTACCCATTGCCTAGTGTAGTACAACCCGAACAACACACGCATGGTGGCTTGCATTTTATTGTTGCTAGTCTCGGTGCCCCCTCCAATGAGCCCGCAAACTATGATCTGTTCTCAGCTCTGCTCGGGTCGTCTTCCTATCTGCATGTAGTTATGGCAACTCCTATCTGGTTGTGATGAACCTTTTACCACCTGCATACACTACGCCGACCCATATCTACCAACGTACCTAAGTAGGTAGGTATGTACATAATTGCACATAGTTAGTATGTACCGTAGGTTAGGGAGGTAGCATGCATACCGATACTGAGCTAAGGCAAGGTATGTACTGATCTTCTGTTTCAGTTAGTTTTAACCTTCGGTACCTTGATAGGTTTCGAGCCCCACCAGCACGAGCGGTCGGAGCACAAGTTGTGCTACCCACTGCCACTGTACCTACCTCTAAAGTGCCCACCCCCTTCCTAAATGCCGCCTTCGCAGGGGAGATACCCGCCCTCTAACCGAAACCCCGGTCCTTGGCAGAGCCACAGTTTTTTTTTTCTTTCCCTCTTCTTACTCTTTTCTTTTCTGTTGGGGAGATTCTTGTTGAGAGGCGACCTAAGACATCCAGGGACAGATGCACACGTCTACCCCGCATATATGCTCAGTACTACGTACTTATGTATACCTGCCCACGCCTCAGTCGGTACATAGTCGGCACTTCCCGGCTCCTGCCAGATGCTGCACAATAACGCAGCCGCTTGAGGTCGATACAAAGTATCTATCCATCGAGCATTTAGTGACAAGTATAGATGTGTTACACACATACTGTACTGGTTTTGGAACGCCAACAAACGCCAGCACAACCAACTTCCGTGGCCCCGTTCACAAGGCTGGATGGAATGTTGCATGTTCGATACTGTCGTTGAAACCACTCGTCCCACCGTGCTCTTTTTTTTTTTTTTTTTTTTACTAAACCTGCCCGGCTCCGAGCGGGGTGATATCTTGCGAAGCCAACGAAAGACTTGGTAAGTCCTATATGACTCTACTGTAGTCTGTGGTACATTATGTAAGTCTTGGGGGTTTGATATTTATAGTCCTCACGTCAGGTAATCTTCTATCTAGCGCACGAGTGAATACAGTCAACATTAATTCCCATCTCTCTATCAAGTCACATACAGTATGTACTGTAAACTTCTGACAGTGCTTACTGGAGAGGTATCTACAGTACTCCGTATGTAGGTGAGTAATGGCGGAATGGATTCTACTAGTACGCATGACTCGCTGAGAGCGTCCCGAGGTTGGTCGATTGATTCTCTTGCACGTGAAACTGCCAAACCCGTCTATGTAAGGGAACAATACACTACCTTCACCATACCGCCGCTGGACTATCTACTGGGTGGACGGGTTCTGGACAGGACTGCCCAGTCATTATTACTAGAGCGTTGGAGTATCATCTACTCATCTTTGTTCCCCCGGCTTTTCGGTAAGCAGAAGCCCAGCATATGTATCTCAATGATGGCAAGATATGAAGCCTTTTTCTCTCTCAGTATTCAATACACCGGGAAGTCCTTTCGATAGTTTATCGATCGTCATGCATACCTAGTACACTGAGTGTGAGGCTAAAGATTAATGCGTGTAGTAATGCAATCATGAGGGAAGAGGCTTGTTAGTCTATCTATTATTACTTCTACTTATCCATCTATGTCTAGTATTACCTCTATTGCGATTCTTTTGCTCGCATTATAAACCTGCCCAACCCTTACTCGTTGACATACAGGGTCCCGGTGCCGCGAGGACACAACTTTCTAGTGTCTAGTGTTCGCAATATACATATATCACCGACCACCCCATTTGACTACTTATACAGCACGAGAGGACCTAGGAAGATATCTTCCAAGAGGGTTTCTGACTCCTCGCTCTCTTCCGCTTGCTAGATGTCGCGACGGACGTATTCGGCCTTGGTGGCGACGGGACGGACTCTCCTCGCGCATGGTGTTGATCATTGAGATCCGCCTTACCAGCTCTGGCTCTATGAGAGGGTGTATATCTGTCGCTGTCGAAGACGCTGTTCTCTCTGCCTCTGCATTTGGTGTTGCCACCTTGGGAATTGACGTATACAGCACTCTTATGATTGTCGTGATGGGTCTCGGCTGCGGGTTTCATCCGCTTCGACGGGCTGCCTAATCCGCTCGACGGCCCCCGTCTCTGACGCTTCTTGTTGTCCCCTTTCCGCCCCGCCGTTTGAGGCTGCGTCTTCATCTGTGTGGCAGTAGTGGTGGCAGTAGTGGTGGCTGCTGTCCGAGACATGGCTGTTCGAGGCAACGGTAAGCCCTTCCGAACTAGGCGCTCGTAGATCTCCTCTACCGGCGGGAAACTTATGTCGTCATCGTCGTCAGATAGGTAGCTGGGATGCGACGACATGAGTTGTCGTGGGATGGACTTCAGCACGACAGCGTTGTTTCGCTTAGATTTGTTTTCTCTGTCCTCTCTATTCGGCCTGCCTCCGGTTGCGTCTCGAATGTTATCAGACGACGAACTATATTGCAAAGCGTTACGGGCCTGTAGTCCTGGCTTTCCTCGTGAGACCACGGCAGAAGCCCCCGCTGACCTATTGTAAAATACCTGCGGACGAATCTCCCTGTGCGCTCGACGCGTTTTGACGATGGGACTCGGTTTCCTCGCTCGAGGGACTCGACTTGGAATTTGCTGCGTTGCTAGAGGCTTTGCTAGTTTGCGGTTCAGTCTTTCGTTCTCCGCCACAAGGATTGCTGGGGTACGTCGGTTTGAGGATGGCACGTTGGCTGAACCACCTTTCTGCTGGTATATGTGCTGGGTATCATCCCGGGTATTGGGTATCGATGGACTCTTGCCTGGATATTCTCTCTCCGTTTGCTTTTGGGGTCGCTTTCTCTTCTTCTGAGTTGGGTTGATGCTGTCTTGGGAATTACCTGTACCCTTGCTAACACTGTCCGCATCCAATCTTCCGCCAATATCGCAGAATAAAGACTCTATATCAGGATCCGGAACTACGGTTGCTGCTGGTGACATGAGGTCGGCAAATGGGCGAATACAGACTGCCGGTGGGAGTGATAACCCTGCTGTCGCATTACGCGCACGTCGGGTCTCTGCCATCTGATCATGAGACTGATTCCTGTCGGGCACTGGTCTGTGAGCTGGTCTGTCGATGGTATTTTGCGTATATACCGAAGATCGATGTCGACTGCGACGTTTCCTGTCGTTTCTGACTTTGCTGCGACCGTCCCTTCTTCCCTTTCGTCGAGCTTGGCTGTTCATTCTCGTGTGTGCTTCGCGAATGTCTTGCCCTGGTGTCTTGCTGGGCGTGGACAGCCTGTTATTTCTCTGCCTAGTAATTGGAATCCCGATCGGGCCGGACTCTCCAATATTGCTGCCATCCTCCTCGATCGATGGGAGGACATTGAGCCCGCCGTTGAGATTAGCGTCCAGCAGCATCTCGCCATCTTCCTCCTCCCAGTCAGACCATTCGTTGTCGTCGGAATCCTCGGTCCCATAACGGTTCCCATTCCTCATCGCTGTAACCTTCCGTATCTGTCTCGTACACAATTTCAAATATAAAGGGGAGAATATCAGAGGGCCCATGTCCTCCGGTAACTTGTTGCCCTTTATACGGTGCTGGAAGGCTCGAAACAGCTTTCTTGTGCCTAGCGTTTCTACCACCGAGTTGAGAAATGTTTTGGCGTTTATGTTCATTTCTGCAACATTTATGATTGGCGCTATGTGCTTTTCGAATACAGTTTTGATTGAACATGGTGGGTTTCGTGTCTTCCTAGTTAACGAAGCTGTCTGATGAGACTTTCTGTCTCGCTGGTATTTTCGATATCCTTTCATCACCCACGACTTCACCTGCCGCCATGTCTGGAAGCGTGGATCGTTCACTCTGACCGAGATCTTCCTCATAACTGGGTATTCATTAGTCTTGCGCCTCGGGCTTCACCTGAGTGGTCCGAAGGTTTAGAGGCTTAGAAACACTGCAGCGATTTTCCTCTAAACAGTGATGGAAGCGAGAATATGAGTCGAAATAACACTCACTAGTCTTACAGTCCTCATTCTCTTCACGCTTGTCTTCAATCATACAGCTGTATAATAAAGACTTATTCTTGATGAGAGTGTTGTTTAAATTAGTCGTCTGCTGTGGGCTAGCCTTCTGAGTGAGCGGAGCATTCCGAGATGCATTTGCCCGCATATTGCGTTCTTCTAGCGAGAGTGGTGTTTCTGGTGAAGTTGATTCGAGCTCGTCCTGCCACTCGCAACGAAATGAGGGTGAGTCTTGTCTTGTAAGAAGCAGGGAGACTTACGGCAGTTTCTTGAGATTGAGAAGTAACTCTGTCTAATTCGGTGCGTTTAACTGTATGTCCACGTTTGGTGCCTAACCTGGATATGCCTGATCTAGACGGGGCCATGCTATCCAGAGACTTATGAATCTTCTGCGATGAGGATGATTGCGAGAGTGATGGTGGCGGAGATGAGAATGGAGGTGAAGGCTCCTGGACTACCATGTATGACGAGGTATATGTTGTCGAAGCCGTCGCAGTGAGACCTGATGGCGGAGCCAGTTCAGTTTTCTTTCTCGGAGCCATTTGACCCTTGATTGAAGTGGGATAATTCTGTGAGAACAAGTGCTGTCTTTTCTCTGCTCCTTCTTTCTAAGCTCCTTCGCCGTGGGTTTTGTTTGCTATACTTCAGGCAATTAGATAAGCGTTTATAGGCGCATACTTACCTAAGTATATTTGGGGGGCGTAAGGGTGTTGAGCCTTTTTATGCGTCGCAACCACAGCATTGATAGCTTGTGGACTGGCCTAATACTGTCCAAAATAAAAACAAAACTAACAAGTGAGGTAAACAACTATCTCCAATTCATTAATTGTGTATTGGGGGATCGGGAGGGTGAATTCGTAACGTAAATGTATCGACGAAGTGCCTTCAGAGATGTCTCGTAGAAGGCGAGCTGTGTAGTGGTCTGGTCCTTGTAGAACCACATATTGTTTGCGAAAGATGGGTGTTCAGTCACCTCTCTTTTATTGTTTAGCCGTTATATAGTTACGATACATGAAGGTACTGTGATGTGATATGTCATATAAGATCTATGAGGGAATGAAATTGATAGCCAAGCTTGGACACTCATGGTTGGTATAATGATGAAGTTTTGACGGGAACTCTTCTCGGGTAGGCTTGGCGGAAAGGGGACGGGGGGAATAAGCCGGTATAGAGCCAATTAAGCCTTGATGTGTTGCTATCAGAAGTTGCCTTATCCCTGCAATTGAGTCAGGCGAGCATATTATATAATAACTACCCATATAAGTTTCCGGCAACTTAAAATCATATCTCAGTGATCTGCGTTGACCGAACTGGTAGCGTAGTTACGGTATCAAAACACACAGTATACTTGTGAAGCTTGTATCTTTTACAGTGGGATTTACCCCTATATTTTGGTGCTAGGGGCTTAATTAGACTCTCATTCTAAGAAAATCCAAGCGAGCAAGTTTGAGCTTCATTTTCACTTCGAATTTTCTACTCCGGCATCGACCTTTGCGTAGATGGCTTGTTTGTAATTACAACGTTGGCTCTGAGTTGCTGGTAGCAACTCGTATAATAAAATCTTTCTCCAAGAGCTTTGTGTAAGAGCTTTTACTTGCGTAGAAAATTCCTATTGATTATGATATATATATATATATATATATCGGGTGCTGTCGAAATATTGATGGCTACCTCTTTATAAATCATATAGACCCATTAGAACCATTCAAAATATTAGTGTGCTACCTGACTACCTATGTCGCTTTTGTCCCATATTTTTTATTTCGCGCTCAAGCTCTTTCACTCGCCGTTCCAGGTGATCATGTACTGTGCGTTTTGATGATTGGGGACCTCTCCTATCCCCGCTCATTTTTCCTGTCGATGGATGTAAATATCCACCATGACACCTGCTATCCCCTCCATTCTTAAACTTCTTGTTGGCATCTCGTCCCACCAACTCTGGATTGGGAGGGTGATCGCTTAGTATTTTTGGCCTTGTATTGACGTCTCTTGTGGATGGTGCATCGAGACTAGCTGTATAAGGCTGGGGATATGCGCTTTTTCGTTTGTCCCGACTGTTCACTTTGGGTCCTGCTCTTGAGGTTGTCTCGGCGTTAATAATATGTCCTGACTCCTTTTGCTTCACCCACTCCGTGGTCGTTAAGGCGAAAAGAAGCTTGTTTTGGGATTCGAGGGTTTGGGATTTCTTCATGAGAACATCCTGCTCTAGCTCCTCTCTAGCGGCTTTGTTACCAATCGGCACCACCACCGCTTCCGACATTGATATATACGGTGATAATCTTGAATTGCTGATACAAGGGATAGTTTTACATCATCTGCTAGTGATGATTGTAGTCGAACCTGCGTCTTATATGACTGGCTGCAGAGAGTGGTGGCGATGGTCCTGGCTGTTGACCATGTGTCGATTCGATCACCGATCGTTTTGGCGTTAAATTGCGTAGTAAGTTTCTCCCAAAACTTAATATTAGGATCTATGCTATGATCTTACGATCTCAGCTAATACTTTTCTGCAGCTAGGAAATAATGAAGGAAGCTTGTTGAAGCTTCGGGAGAGTTGATTATAGTAGTCGCCGCTCCTGAGAGTTCTAGACTCCCAGGAGGATCATGAATGAGCTTCCATTGGGATTTTTTTCTGTTCAGGTTGTGGGTGCTACTGGGTTGACAACTACACTGTCTGACCTATCGCGCTCTGGATATCTCCCATAATTGTTTTCATAAGAGTAGACGTACTGGCACTTCTGGACGTGATGTAAAAGATGATGCGGGCACTTCATTGCGGTATTGCACCTTTGAGGGTGGTGATGTGCTATGAGGATGGACTCGGGATGGGGCCAACGGAGCTTCAAACTCATTCGTAGGATGTCTTTGGGGACCTCTAGAGAGGGCAAAAAATGCCGAATTATGGCTTGGTTCTCGGGTTAAGTCCTTGTTACCTCGCTGCCAGGCAACCTCCTGGCTTGGAGTATGACTATCTTGCGGTCTGCTGATTTGGCGCAGAGAGAGAGGTGATGCAGGCTGCAGTTGTTGTCGACGGGATAGTGTACGGTACGGCATTTCTCTAATATTGAAAATAAGTACTCCGTGAAGAGTATCGAGCTGGAAGTCCGTAATGGACTGTGAATGAGGTCATTGAAAATGGATACCGGTAGATGAAACTGACGAAAATGTCAAATTGCTACCTCCCTTGGCAGACTGGTATACTGGTACCCAGCTTGCCTTGCCTTCCGCGCGTATAGAGTATGCCCTAGGTCGAAGAGTCTCGGAATATGGGAACCTGACGCCTTGTACACGAGTTGTGATCTTCATAGAATCCACGAGTTCTTTGCTGCTTCATCTCTGCTCCCTGGCCGAGAGGATTGGTGTGAAGAGGAAGAAAGAGGAACGCTACGTCCCCTTATCGAAGCCACTAGAGTTATTGTGTAGATACTTCGAAGACTTGTCCTCGTTGTGAATGTGCCTCACTCCAGTATGAGATGAAAAGAAACGATGACCCCTGGCAGGTTAGCATCGAAGAAAAGCAAAGGTAATTGACCCCCTTACCTTGTCATTCCGGGTAGCACCTCCGGTCCTAGACTAACCAGAGCTAGTAACCCATGGGCGGCGAGCCAAAAAAAAAAAAAAAAAAAAAAAAAAAACCGTCCAGACGAGCAAACGCCCTTCGCTGCTGTTGGTTGCGTGCATTACCCTAGACTCTATTACCCTAGATAGCTAGGTAGTCTAGACCAGGGTAACGGCTCCTGATAAGCTTTGTCATCCCGTTTGTTATGAAAGTTTCTTCTTCTAGTCTGTTTTCCTTGGCAATCATGTTCAGCAGTATCGCCCCTTCAATAGATACATAGACGGTTCTGTGCTGGCCGAACCATGAGTTGTGACAAGTCGCATCAGGTTATGAAGGCGTGAACTCGGTCGATCCCTAGAAGATGCGATTAACATGAATTTCCTGACTGTGTGTGTCATATCGCAGATATGCTGGATCTGTCGGATACACACTCGAATGAGAACTAGAGACGCATTCGCGGCTCTACGCTGGTACGACAATGGCTTTCCTAGAAACGACTCCGAGCCGAATCAAGACAGACCAGAGCCTTTTGGCGCATGCTTAGGAGACGGAACGCTAGGCCAACGGCCGCCCACTTAGCGTGGTCTCCAACACGAAGCATGTTATTGCTAACCCGTCGACGGTCGTCGCATCTACCGGCCCTGTCGGGTTAGCTTTCCCGTTAGATGGGTTGCAGACGTGAACTTATATCGATTCTTGCCCAAGACTTCACCATGATACCTGAACTCGAGGACTGGTTATCTACACCTCTTAGGTGGCCGAGAAAAGCCTCGTCTTTTGGTCCTGTTTCTTGATTACGTTCAAACCAATGCAAATACTTAGTGTTCAACGCAGGGGAGCCTTCTTCCTCATACTTATCGTTGAGACACTTCATTACCTTGAGGTCACTGCCGGTTGGTATGTAGTGCACACTGCTTGCTTGCCTATGTCGTAGAAATAAGATCCATGGCTGCTCTTGTCTCTTTGTTCTCTTCGTTAGGTAACTTTATTGCTAGCCATGTGGTAGGTGGGTACTTATACGGCGTATAAATGGGGCTAGCTAGTAGGCACTTGGCTAGGGCTAAGAATAGCATCACGCTAAGCCCCGTATATGGGCGTCGCTTTTCCTATTACGGGAGTATCTCTGCTTACATGGTAACATATACGGTGCCCTAGCTCCCTGCCTACTACTTAAGTACCTTGCTCCATCGAGTTGCTCCATCACCCCCAGAAATCATCCCACTTGATGAGGTAGGTAGCTACCTGTTAGGTACCTAGGTAGCGCTGGGTATAATACAGAGCTGGTAGTTGCTTAAGAACATCTGCCAGCCTGTAAGATGATGATGTTCAAGGCCTTTTTAGTGGGTGTAGCGGGAAAAAAATGGATGATTACCTAGAGAGCATGGCTGTTGCGGTTTTGATTGCTGCCTGTGGGATTTGGTCGACTCCAATAGATCTTATTTTTTCTTCCCTCTCTTTGTGGCACGTCCTGGAGCTCCAATTCTACACCAAAAAATATGATTCAAGCTGTCGAGATATAGCGTTACGCGATAGTGACCAAACCTTAATGCTCTTCTGTATTCCGACTACCTACCTCACCTACCTACCTATGCTGACACCCCTGGCGCTGCCACTCTATTTCTCCACCGACGCTTATCATACCTAGGGGGGAGGAGGGAGCAACAAGAAGGAGAATAAGAGGAGGCGCAAAGAGGATGACGATGATGAGGGTGATGATGACCTCCTCCGAGAGGATACTGAATGCCTCGGTTTTCATGTTCGTCATTTTTTTTTTCCTTTTTCTCATTGATTGTCATTGTCATCAATGTCGTTATCCTCTATCATCCATCACACCAACTTTCACCACCACCACTGACACGCGAGTTTATGCGACAGCGTCCTCATCGTGGCTATTTTGAATCTCCAGGCGCGCTACTCCACAAGCGCAGCCTTTGGTATGTTGTTTCTATCTATCTATCTCTCTAATATCTCCCCCTCTTTCACTTTCTCTCTCTCTCTCTTACTCACTTACTCACTCACTCACTCACCCATCGGCTGTCTTGGGTAAGTATTTGCTTAGACGACATACATCTAAGACAGACCGTGAAACGGGTCTCTCCCTACCTGGCACTATCTACTATTTACCGCGTCTAACGTTGCCTAAACCCGAAACAAAACGAGGCTAACTAATTGTTCTGTCCGTTCGTTCGTTCTCCAGACCGACCTCTCCACTTCTCCATCCTGACCCTGGCCATTACCGGTCTTGTCTTTCTCGGGTTGGCCAAGAGTCTTGGTTTGCCGCATCCCGAGACCCGTCAAAGACATCATGACGCCGCCGCAACGAAGACGAAGCTGGCCGTGCTCGACACCTTGAAGTCCACCTTGTTATCTTGGCTGCGGTCTCGGTCTCGGCCATACACCTTCGCGTTTCTCGTCGCGCTTGTCGTTGCTAGGGCATTGTTGAGTTGGAGGGTCGTGCGAACGATCCAATGCTCGTGGGATGGCCTCTACGTACGTTTTAACGTCATATCTTCATGTTCTCTCATGTCCTCATCACCTTCCCTATTTCATTTTCGGACCATTTCCCCTCCCGTCTATATATCTATTCCCGTTGATCTCCCTAAAACAACGTCGTTACATATCTCTGTTCTCGAGGTAACGCGCTAAAGAAAATTGTAATGTAAAGGCATTTCTCCCCTTCCTCATATCTATATGCGACCATCCTTACCCACGATCCCTTCGCTTGCCGAGATATGCCGCCGACACCTCTGCCAACTCCGACGCGAGCGCCGATGATGACACATCTCCTCGTCTTCCCCTTGTTAGGTTCGCCGCCCTCGCCCTCCTCTGGGCCTTCGCTGTTACCCACTTGTTCCGCCTGGCCGAGACCCCAACCGGCGTCATATGTCCTGGTGGCTGGTACCTCGAGCGCTTTATACCACTTGCGCAGTTCATCGCCGTGTTTCTTGATGCCGTCATCATAACCCAAGTCGCCAGGCTGCGTCAAGTCAACCAGGACCAAGCCGGTGGTACCTGGCATTTCCTCGGTGCTGTAATCTGGACCTCAGCCGCTGTTCTCTCTTTTCTCGCTGTGTGGTCCTGTCTTGACCCTGTCCATTCTGTCGCGAATGTCTTCCTAACGTCGCTGGAAATCCGAGACCTCGTCCTTGATAGTGCTCTTGCAGCTTTCACCTTGGTATCTGGGGTCTACTTGCTCGGTAGCTTCCATGCCAATCTGATGTCGCTTGTGGCTACTGGCGCGGCAGTGGCGGTGCTCGTCCTGTCGATATCATTCAATACTGCATCGAATGTAGCATGGTCTGGCTTTGGGGTGGCTGCCACGGGTTTAGTGGTTTTCGTAGGCTTTGGTGCCTTACTCCATCTTCGCAGGACCAGCGTGCCCTTTGGTGTGTCCCTCCATCGGGAGCCTTTATCTGCCCTGGGCCGGTACTGTGCCTGCGCACTGGTGGCGTTCCTTCTGATCTTCCTTCATGCGTCGTTCCGCTCGCGGGAGAACCTCGACTTCTCACCCAGGCGCTCCATGGCGGCCGGCCGCGCCGAATCGGACAATTGGTTCGCCAATGCTATGAAGAGCACATCTCTCGAATCCGCCGTCGAAGAGTACCGCCGTCGTTATGGATTACCGCCGCCCCCTAATTTCGACAGGTGGTACGAGTTCGCAACGTCCGTAAACTCTTCTGTTATCGACGCTTTCGACCAGATCAACTCGGACCTCCTCCCTTTCTGGGCCGTTTCGCCAGCCCTCCTTCGCGAAAGAACAACCCATTTACTCGAGCACCCCGGTTTGTCCATGGGCGGCTTGTTGATTCAAGACGGCCAGACGTCGATTTCACCACATGTTCATGGCACGCACAGATGGATGGTAGATGTCGTTGAGGAAATGGTAAAGCCGTTCAGTAAGTGGCTGCCTGACATGCAGCTCGCATTCAACCTCGACGACGAATGCCGTATCCCCGTTCCTGCAGCCGACATGTCGCACTTTATGAAATCGGCGCAAGTTGTACGTTCTAGGCTTCAGTCTAAGCAAGACCTTACACCGTATAGCCAGACCCAGACTCCCTCGTGGGACAATGCGTTCCTTGACGCCGACGACTCCATATGGAACCAGCAGTCCGACTCATTCCACGCCTGGTCAAAGAGCCCTATCTTTAGCAAGCTGATAGCACGCACGTGCCCTGCCGATGCGCCTGCGAACAAGGTTCACTGGTGGGATCGGAAGACAGAGTGTAAGGAATGCTCTTTACCTCACATGGAGAATGGCTTTGTTCACAATTGGACTCTGGCTGCTGATTTTTGCCATCAACCAGACCTTGCGCATCTGCATGGGTTTTTGACGTCGCCATCTGCCCTCAGCGCTTCTCAGTCACTCTTCCCTGTGTTCAGCCAGGCTAAGGTGCATAACTTTGCCGACATACTTTACCCAAGCCCGTGGAATTTCAACGATAAGACTAGTTATGAAGAAGAAAAGGATGTTCCCTGGGAGAGTAAACTCAATAGTGTCTACTGGCGTGGTGCTTCCTCAGATGGGTTCGCTATACATGGATCCTGGCAGATGTTTTTGCGAGCCAGATTCGTTCACTTAGCTTCAGCTATTCGAGGTACTGTGATTCCACACAATATGTTTCAGTTTTTCGGGAGTCGTCGGATAACCCGCTCAACCGACACCCCCCCGTCGACGATGACTTCTGATCGAGGCTTCCAAACCGGTCATGGTCGCGCATCCAATGAGGAGATCCAGGTCAACGTGTCGTTCGTAGGCTCATTTTCGCGCTGTGACGGACGCGATTGCGCTGCCGAGCACGTTACTTTTTACGGCTCCTCGTCAGCCGAACCCCCGGCGGCCCATGGCTTCCAGGAAAACTGGCAGCATCGCCACCTCATCGACCTGGATGGTGCAGGGTTTAGCGGGCGGTTTCTGCCTTTCGTCCAATCTGCCTCTTTACCGTACCGCGCCGCCCTCTTCCGCACATGGTGGGAGGAACGCATTCATCCCTGGAAGCACTACATTCCTCTCGATTTGAGACTAAGCGATTTCTGGCCCGCTCTGAACTACTTTGGTGGTGTAGGGACGGGGGACGCCAAAGAGATTGCTGAGGCCGGCCAGCAATGGGCCCAGAAAGCCCTCAGGAAAGAAGATATGCAGGTGTATATGTTTCGACTGTTGCTCGAATGGGGACGAATAATCGATGACAAGAGGGAAGACATCGGATTTTCCCTCGATATATGATTCGTGCGACTGGATATCTATTGGTTGGACGAGATGGACTTGGGTATTTCTGTATACTATCTGCGAGATGAACTGTACAAATGCGAACGAGGGACGATTTGTTATATGGAAAGGAGACATTTGGGGTATAGGAGGGATGATTTGCGGTTCTACGGTAGGATACGAAGCGTTGGAGTTATGGGATTCTGATCTTTCGGCTTGGGTTGGCTCTGTTCGATATATCTGACCTGATGCGCAGTTTTAATTTATGAAGCGAATCTACATTTCGAGCTGATCGTGAAGGATTCATTGCCTTCTACTACCTAGGTTCTGGAAAGACGGAACTGATAGAAAATGCATGATCCGCTAAGGATTTAGTCACTATACATGGTCACTCTATCAATAGAACCGTAGCTGATTAGCAATTCTTTTAAATTTGAGGTCGTAGACATACATATCTGCACCACCTGCTCTTTGCACCGCACCCCCTATTCTCCTCAGCATGTGATCCAGTCATTGCGATATCTTCTGTTCCGTCCTCTATGGATCTAGATTAATCCGACCCAGCCTATCTAGCTCTCACACTACGTCTTTATTTCCATGGCCTGATAAGCAGAGAAATACGCATTGTCCATCGTCCATCGATTCATCTGTTCTTTTTCTACCGATATGGATGATAATTCGGGTCTTTTGATATAAGTGACTTTCATCTATGATGATAGTAGTACTATACCCACATTATAACCATGTATCATTTCCCATTGTATTGTACCCATGTCATGCGCCTCCTTTTGCGAATAGACAGGTAGACTAGTGTCTTTCCCGTCTCCGAGGTGCGGCACGTATGATATTATCAACTCTTAGAAGTAGCTACGCAGGTCAGTTACTATCACGTCAACAACGTATCAAAAAAAGAATGAAGAAAAGCAATGGAAAATCTCGTGTGAATACGTACCTCAGCCGCTTCACTCGCGGACGAGACGACAGCCTTCTTTAGTTTGTAACTCTCGATAACTCCTAGATCCCGCATGTCGGCGACTCCACCGCCGGGCGTCATGAGGTCGAGCCCGTATGTTGACATGCCGTCGTAGATGGCCTTGCGCAGTCGCGCGACAAGGTCGCTGGAGTCGAGACCTGCGTTGTCTGCGAGAATGGTGGGGAGCTGCCGCAGCGCCGTGGCGAAAGACGACACTGCAATTTGTCTCTTCCCCTCGACGCGTGTGGCAGCGCCCTCTACGGCCTTTGCCATGAGCATCTCTGCGCAGCCACCGCCGAGAGTTGTGCGGGGCTCTTTGACGGTCTGTGAGAGTACAGCTAAGGCGTCGTGCAATGACCGCTCAGCCTCGTCTAACAGCTGGTCTGTGGCGCCCCGAAGAACAATGGTGCAGGCTTGGCCGGCGGCGACGCCTGAAAAGCGGATTAGAGTATCTTCGCCTATGATGACCTCTTCGATCAAGTCACAGTGGCCGAGCTTGACTTGCTCAGGGTGGTCAAACGTCGACGCAATCTCACCGCCGGTCACAAGTGCCAGGCGTTCGATGCCGTCGAAGTCGGCGTGCTCGATGGACATGATACCGGCGTCGGTAAATAGCTGCTCGGGCCAGTTGTAGATGAGCTGGCGATTGATGAAGCAGTTGATGCCGTGGGCCTTGATCTTTTCGACCTTGGCCTTCATCTTCTCCTTCTCGGCCCTCTCCAACTCAGCCAGCTTGCTCGTCGAACTAACCTGGAAGCGGGCGCCGAATATCTTGACCTTGTCGGTATCCATGGACGTGTTTGCCACCAGGATCTTGGCCTTTTCCAGGCGTTTGGGCTGGTTGACGCCAATCTTCTTGTCGAGGATGAAGCCGTCGTCGAGATACGAGTCGCTGAGCTTGCCACCGGCCTTCTTGATGATCTGGATGTGGCTGAGGTCGGAAGAGCCCCTGAGTCGCAGAACAGCCTCGACGGCCAGCTTGGCAAACAGATCGCGGTCTTGCGCCAGGACCTTGGAGCTTAGGGTTGTGCGGGCGATGGCGAGCAAGTCCTTCTTGAAGGCCTCGGGGTTCTTGCTGTGGTCGACGGCCGAGTGTTCGAGGGCCTGCAGGGCGGCCTGGCTCGCTATCCGGTAGCCCTCGATGATGGTCTGGGGGTGTATTTTCTTGTCGACGAGCTTTTCGGCCTCGCGCAGGAGCTCGGCGGCCAGGACGGCGACAGAGGTGGTGCCGTCTCCTACTTCGTCATCCTGCACTTTGGAGATGTTCACGAGGACCTTGGCGGCAGCGTTGTCGAGGGCAATCGATTTGAGAATGGTGGCACCGTCGTTGGTCACCATCATTTCCTGAGTCGAGCTGAGCACGAGGTTGGGAGGTTAGCTTCAATATCCCATGGCATCGGCATAGAGAAGAGGGCAGACGGCGTGTTAGAGAGGCAGGCAGGCAGGAACCAGAGCGTGGTGTTAGAGAGCCGCTGGCGGTGGTGATCATGGTGTAGGTAGGCGTATGTATAGATATATTCATGACGTACGCAGACTGTAATATCTTATCCATGCCCTTCGGACCTAATGTGCTCTTTACTAAATCACCAACGGCAATGGCGCCGACGAAAGCAGCGAGACGGGCATTCTCGCCCTTCTCTTCGATGGTGCCCTCCTCGAAGATTTGGGTAGGGCTGAAAGATGCCTTTTTTTTTTTTTAACCGTGTCAGTGACAGCCCATATTCGTAATTGTGATGGAGAGATGTTTTGGGATATCCTACCATTCTGCTTCTTAAGGCCGCAACAGGTTCAAAATGGGGTCGTTACAGTTAGTATGGAAACGCGAAGTAGGTAAAACTTCCATACCTCGAGGTCTTTCCGTATAACGAGCTCTGATGCCTGTAGGTACATGGGTACTTACTTACCTAGATAGGTACCTAGCCTGGCGTAGGTGTGCCTGGGCGCAGCTAAGCTACCAGCGCATATCAGTGCAAGTGGGGGTGGAGCGAGACAACAGTCAAGTTTTTGGCGGGAAAACCCAGTTCCGTCTAAGCCAACCAGCTCATCCGATAAGGAGCTATCGATAGAGGGGCTATTTCGCGGTCAGAGAGACGTTAGGCGGCTGAAACACCCCGCACTAAACGCACAAATTCATCACAGCAATTTTGAAGCCTGGACATGCTCCGATCGTACCAAGGAAAAAAAAAAAAAATATTGATGCTACTCCACTATTCTCAAGATATTGTGTTGTGTGAACGTCCCATCCCACCATCCCACCTTCCCACATCTCGCCCAATCACACCTGCGATCCTCTCGAGACCCGCGACATTGCCATCCAGACTCGGTCGCTCATATCCATTCGTCTGCATTCATTCGTACATTCCCACAAATAGCCTCCGACAACGACCCGCCAAAACCACCATCTGCTCCTAACTCTCAAACTCCTAACTAGACACACAACCAAACCACTTCGGCGCCGACTTCATCTCCCTCTTCTTCTAACACGCCTCAGGCGTATCGCCTTTCCGAGCCTACCGACCGCCCAGCATGGCGCCCTCCTTTGATCATCTGCGCGACGCCGACGTCGACGAGGATGACTACGACGAGGATGAGATCGATATCTCGGACTTGCGAGAGAAATATGAGGTCCAGCTAGAACAAGGCTATGATGCATTTGTCGTCATCGATGGCCTTCCCGAGGTCACCGAGGAACAGAAGCCAAAGCTCGTCAAGTTTCTGCTGAAGAAACTGACACAGGTTGGCAAGACCAAGGAGGACCTCATCTATATGCCCATGGCCGAGAATGGCAAGTCACTTAGGTGCGTATATGTCAGATATACATGCCCTTCCGACTGACTGACTGGCTTTCCTTAGATTCGCATTTGTAGAGTTCTCCTCGGCTGCCGAGGCGGCTGCCGCCGTCAGACAACTGGACATGGTACCCCTCGATAAGAGGCACACCCTAAGGGTCAACAAGATGACCGACATCGATCGCTACGGTCGCGAGGGGCGGGTCGACGAGCAGTATGTACCTCCCAAGATCGACGAGTTCACCGAAAAGGAGCATTTGCGCTCCTTTTTGGCCGATCCTAGCGGCCGAGGTCGCGATCAGTTCGCCATGTACCGGGGTGATTCTGTCGGCGTTTTCTGGAACAACGAAAAGGACGCTCCTGAGAGTATAGTCGACCGTCAGCATTGGACTGAGAGTTTCATACAATGGTCCCCCCTCGGAAGCTACCTAGTATCCGTGCATCAGCAAGGTGTCCAGCTCTGGGGCGGTGCATCGTGGTCGCGCCAAAAGCGGTTTGCCCATCCTTTCGTCAACATGCTTGACTTCTCACCCGGCGAGAAGTACATAGTCACCTGGTCCAACCGGCCCATTTCTATTCCTGATGAGGGCCACCCTCAACTATCCCTGGACGAGGAGGGCAAGAACTATGTCATCTGGGACGTGGACACCGCCAAACCGCTCAGATCCTTCGCTAATCTGGACATACCCGCGCCCGTCGACGGTGCCAAGGCCCCGCCCAAGTTCCCCTGGCCAGCTTTCAAATGGTCCGCTGACGAGCAGTACGTGGCTCGACTTACCCAGGGCACCTCCATCTCCGTCTACGAGTTGCCCCGCATGAACCTGTTAGACAAGACGACCATCAAGATGGACGGTGTCATGGACTTCGAATGGGCCCCCGCGACACCTCAGAGAGAGGGCGTCAAACAATACGAGCAGCTGTTCTGCTACTGGACTCCCGAGATAGGCAGTAACCCAGCCAAGGTTGGATTGATGAGCATACCATCCAAGCAGGTCGTCCGAACTCTGAACCTTTTCAGCGTCACGGATGCCAAGCTTCACTGGCAGTCCGATGCCACATATCTTTCCGTCAAAGTCGATCGACATTCCAAGTCGAAGAAATCACAGGCTACGACTCTGGAAATTTTCAGAATCAAAGAGAAAGGAGTACCCGTCGAGGTAGTCGATACCATCAAAGACACCGTCATCAACTTCGCCTGGGAGCCAAAGGGTGATCGATTCGTCATCATCACAACGTCCGAACCCCCAGGGCCGACCGCTGTTGCGCCCAAAACCTCAGTCTCCTTCTTCTGCCCGGAGAAGGCTAAAGGCCAAGCCGTAGGGAACTTCAAGCACCTGCGGACTTTGGAAAAGAAGAATAGCAACGCCATCTATTGGTCGCCACGCGGAAGGTTTGTCGTCGTTGCCACGGTGGCCAGTGCGCAGAACTCAGAACTCGAGTTTTACGACCTCGACTTTGAAGGCGAGAAACCGGAAAGTGACAAAGATCTAACGGCTAACCTGCAACTCATGAATACGGCCGACCACTACGGTCTCACCGATATCCAATGGGATCCGGCGGGTCGTTATGTCGCTTCTTGGGCGTCCGTATGGAAGCATACCGTAAGTTAATTTTTTTACTTTTTATTTTGGATTCGACTTGAGTTTTGACGTTATGATGCTAATTAATCACGTGACAGATGGAAAATGGTTATCACGTATATGACTTCAGGGGCGAGCAACTACGAGAGGAACCTGTCGAAAAGTTCCGGCAACTGGCTTGGCGGCCTCGTCCCCCAACGCTTCTTTCTAAGGAAGAGCAAAAGCAGATCCGTAAGAATCTGCGAGAGTACTCTAAGACGTTCGAACAAGAGGATGCCGAGCGTGGCGCGTCTGCCGACTTGGCCGTGGTCGAGGCGAGAAGACGCATGCTCGGCGAATGGCTCGCATGGCGTGCTTCGGTGGAGGCCGAAGTCGAGGAAGAGAGACTCGAGCGTGGCCTTCCCGTCAACCCTGTTGAAGGTCTCATTGAGCAGCCTGAGAGCGAGGAAGAACAGCAGATCATCGAAGAAATTGTGGAGGAGGTCATTGAGGAGACGGAAGAGATTGTCTCTTAGCATGGTAATCCCCCCCAATATGAGAGAGAGAGAGAGAGAGAGAGAGAGAGGGGTGGAGAGCAATTGGATGGCAAGAGAGCGGCGTTCTGTGTATGGCATATGATAACAACTACTGCGACGGATGCTCCGAGGAGACATAGTCATGGCATCATCTAATGCATTCTGCGGGTATTATACATTTCCGTTAGCTGAAGCTGACTCGATCGAGGCAAAAGGTGTCTCGCAGTGTTCTCTTTGTAGACCAAGTCAAAAATCAACATGTTTATTCTAGCCCTGACATGCCACATATCTTTAGGGGCGCGAAGGAAAATCGAGTCAGTGCTGAGATAACAAGTCGCCCTACGGTATACCTCTCTGCTTTGAAGAGAGCCTCCACTGCCATCTTTTTCCCCCTCCTGCTCCTCCTTCATTATGTTTTTCCTGTTCTAGCCCACATTCCCTATATATGCTTTCCTAGGTCGTTACTCGAACATGGTAATTAATATGAGGTGGTTAGTACACTACTAGGTAGATTGTGAACAACTGAGGCAGCCTAGAGGCAGGTACACAGACCGCCTAACAGAACACTGGCACTAACTAACGCTAGGCACGGCATCGAGAATCTTTACCGCCGGTACTTAATAAGCACTACGCACACTCACTAGGGTGGTTACTGGCTGGCGAGTGGTATATTACATGTGGACAGTAGGCGGTCCTTGGTTAGTTAGGTACTTGACATCAGTGGCACCGGTAATCCCTACCGCCTATCTTGTTGGTTGTGTCTTCGCATCATCATCCGTCTTTTTCAAAGCAGGATTGCAGGATTTTGAGATGGGTTAGAGAGATGGATCGAGCCTGGCGTCCTGAGGTCGCACCGTGATTCGTTCATCTCTCCAATTCTATACCCACACTCCCCTCCTCCCCATGTTCCCCCCCGACCCGATGGCTCCGTCATGATTCAGAGCGTTACTTGGTTTTCTCTCTTGTCTCCCATCTCCCTCGAGATCTAAGTGCATATCCTGAATCCAATTCTCCCCTTTATCACACATTGCCTTTTCTCTCTTTGTCCATTGTGTCTGTCACTCGCTTCTCCTCGACATTCTTGCTCTCTTTGTTCCCAGTTATTCGTCCCTCGACATGGATGACAGGACATAGAGAATTGAATATTGCATATCGGCACATCGACTTCCTTCATATATACTAATAGGATTTCCACTGCGCCCGCTCACTCGCTCGCCGGCTGCTTGTGCGATTCACTGTCCACTTCGCAACACACCGAAACAACCGGTGTCCATCATCAATCACAGCGCAGTCAGTTACTGCCTCATAATACTACCTACGTAATTAGACGAGTCCGGTCTAGTGCAGCTTGGTTCTGGTCCGCGATTCCCATCCTTTCGCTACTACGTTTCACTCCGGCTCAGCCGCTTTGCGAAACGCTTCCCCCTTGAAGCGCGCGCGCGCGCCCTCGCCATCGAAACACACGACGATTGCCGCCGCCGCCGCCGCCGCCGCCGCCAATGTAATACGGCATACAGTACGGATACCTACCTGTACATCCATCTATCTAATGTACCACATCAATTGAACTGCATCGTAATCATAATTGTCCTATCACTCTCGCTTAGACTCACTTGGACTCTCTCACCTTTCGCTCTCTCACTTTCTTCACTTTCTTCACTCTCTCGCGACCCAAGACCCAAGACTGCCATCCTCGAGACCGAGGAATAGGAGGTCTGCCTGTCTGCCTGTCTGCCTGTCTGCCTGTCTAATAACACAGCATTGCCCGGTATCAGTGCTGACTGGCCGACTCACCGACTGAATGACCGACCATTGCTACGCTTCTGTGTATGCTTAGCCACGATCAGATATTTGGAGACCCCAGGTTCTCTTTTTTTTGCCTGCTTCTGTCCAAGGATACCCATCGTACATTTGCAGACGTTTCACACCGCCGGTACCTGCATATTGCATCCCTCATCAGCATCAGCCTCCATCCTTGACGGCGTCAACATTTATATGTAAGGGCTCTGCCAAGCTTTCCAAGCTTGTTAGGCTTGCCAGGATCTTGAGACACCTGCCATCTTAAACCCCGGTCGCGAGACCCTGGTCTTATTTCTAGTGCATGTTCGAGAATCTCGTCCTGTTCTCGATTTGGAAACGTCTGATCCGCCAGCTCGTCCTGACGCCCTATTTTCGTCGAAACAGAGTTCTCCTGTGCGGCAATCCCGTGCCTCAACCCTGTGCCTAAAAAAGGGTCAAAGAAGAGAACGACAGCAGCAGCAGCAGCAGCAGCAGCAGCAGCAGCAGCAGCAGCAGCAGCAACAACAATTGGGTTCGTGGTTGATTGGATATTTTGTCTCTCTTCCGCCGCCAATCACGGGATAATTGGGCAACAACATATACCAACCAATACAGTAAGGAGTTGGCTAGCTACCTACTTGTTCTCACCCAATCATTGTTTGTCAGACATCCAACTACTACAAAGCACCATCGCACAGAGCTGTCTCGCGCGGCCAACACGGGCAACACGAACTAGACCATGATCTACGGTGGGAGCGGTAACACGGCTGAGCTCGCTATCTCGCGACCCGGTTCCCCGCCTGGCATGACTTCCTCCAAGTCGTCCAAGGCATCTTCTCTCCATTCTTTCACCTCGGACCTCGGCGACGATGTGGGCGCCGGTGTTGGCCACTTCGAGGAGATTGGCCTCGAGGATGATGCGATATCCAACGACCCGCGCCATTTCCCAGACTCTCACTCAAGATCGAATCCAAGTCCGAATCCAAGTCCGAACCCTTATATGTCCACCTACGCCTCCGACCTACGAGCCGCCTCCGGGAAGCATGTTGGCTCCAATGTTTATGCTCAGACTCGCGATCTCGCCCACTCTCGAATGCAACGCGACGTGATATCCCTCACAAAAACTCGCCCAGTGGCACCCTCTCTTGCCACCCAGTTTCGCGATACAAACACACAGAGTCTCACCAACCTGAACGTCGGGCACAGGCCACGGCTCGCCAACCGAACCCTCTCCGCCCGCTCGGCCTCCTCGGCTAGCACCGCCCGTCGCCATCGAAGCCCTAGTCCCAATCTGCCGCCGCGTTCCCTCGCTTCCCGTGACCCGAATATAGCCCCGAGACCACGCAGGAGCAGCTGGCAGTCAACTCGAGAGACAAAATCGGTATCTTCGGCGGAGAGGGAATTCGAAGACGACGAGGATGGCGATGACGACATTCCTGACGGCTTCATTCTCGATAACGTGCCCTTGTCCCCTCGTCCACCGAGCGAACGATCCAGTAGCCGGCCCGTCTCGGCCTCGACATCGCCGGAAAGGCAACCCAAGGAACGAGTGCGCAGCGTTGGTAATGGCACACCGCCTGTTGCCGCTGATCATGGATCCCTGAAGTCACCATCGTGGAGATCGGATCATTCTACCGATTCACAGAGGTCGACGCCTTTGTCCCCGATCAAGGGCCGGGCCAAAAGTTGGACTGCTGCAATCTCAGGCTTGAATGCTGAAGCTAAAGCGCTTACGGAGAAACTTGAGGAACATGCCGACGAACTGGAGAGGCGAGGCGTATCACGGTCTAGCATTCGTCCAGTCCCTAAACCCCGAGTCAAGTCGGCCCTCGCTGAGCTACCCCCGCTTCGAAGGAGCAATATCATGATCGATCCTCTACCAATATCAAAGGAGAAGGAGGCCGTTCTCTCCCGGACGAGACCCTCGTGGTTACCACCTAAGGATCCGGCTGAGGAGAAGAAGCATTTGAAGGAGTATCAAAAAATGATGGCGAGTAGTATCGAAGCCGATAAAAAGAGAGAAGCTGCTCGGCGGGACAAGGAAAAGAGCGAAGCTAAGACTACCAACGACCGCATGCGAGTCTGGGAGGAAGATATACTTCAGAGGTGGGACGTTGCTATCCGGGAAGAGCGGACGAAGGCCTTGTGGTGGAAAGGGATACCTCCTCGCAGTCGCGGCCCCGTTTGGTCTCGCGCCATTGGAAACGACCTGGGACTGACGGCCGCGTCATTTCAGGCGGCACTATCCAGAGCCTCTGAAGTCGAGAAGCGGGTAGAAAAAGGAAATGTCACGGCAGACGACGAGCGAAAAATGGCTTGGTTTTCGGAGATACGTGCAGACGTAGAAGAGAGAACCTGGACAGAGCTCAAGATTTTTCAAGCCGGCGCGCCTCTGCACCAAAGCGTGATCGATGTCCTCCGTGCTTATTCGATGTACCGGAGTGACATTGGCTACGTGACCGGATGCCATGTACGACTTTTTCTCTTCTACCTATCCCCCCTTCCCATCCCCGGCGAGAGTATGGAAATACTGACACTGAATAGACCATTGCCGCACTTTTACTTCTAAACCTTGACTCCGCCTCTTCTACGTTTATCGCTTTGGCCAATGTTCTAAACCGACCGCTCCCGCTGACTTTTTATTCAGGCGACCAAGGAGCTCGGTCGTCAGTGTACCAACTCGTGAACCAGACATTAGCCGCAAAGGCACCCCAGCTCCATAAACATCTCCGTGACCCCACCACTCTTGGCCCTGATTTCGACCTGTGCTTGAATGATATCTTTACGACCCTCTTTACTCGACATCTATGTCTTGATGACTGCACAAGATTATGGGATGTATATATTTTCGAAGGTGATCGCGTTTTGATCAACGCTGCTGTGGCGCTTTTGCTGGAGAATGAGATCCCGCTTCTTAGTGCCCGATCAGCTATCGATTTTCAAAAGGGTTTGGGAGATTATTCGAAATCCTTGCCTCAGGTCCTAGATGACGTATTCATCAGGCGTGTACAAGGCATCGCGAAGTGACGGGTATCGGTGAATCAAGACAATCACGACCTTACGATCTCAACGACCTCACAACTAGGGATAACGGAATTAAGGTGCATGGAGCGGAATACTTCTTATAGTTTGCGCTAATATGGGCATATTTGTCACGTTGCTATCTTGTGCCTCATTGCACCCTCTGCATAGGTATTCGCAACAGGCGTATTGGACACACAGGGGATTACATGTGCTGTAACGCCGGGTCGACAAATCCTAGTCGCTACGTATATTGACCTGGCTTTATATTTAAATCTTGAATTTCAATTCAATGTATATTCTAAGCCTAAGCTACATAGCCTGGCTTGATATATCTGAGATATTTATTAGTACATATGTTACTAAGCAATGAGTGCTAGTTCATATCAATTATTGACATATTATTTCTTAACCTCAGTGTGCCCATCCTATGCCATAGTTCCGCCCTCCTTAAAGCCGGTAGGTTTTAGAGATTGTCATGACCTTTGGGTAGGGTTGATACGTACTACTTGTCTAAGTCGCTCCCTTTCTTATTGGGCAACGATAGCAGGCGATGGCCACTCTGTAGATTGTCCATAATCATAGCTTGCGGTAAACCTGTGGACACTGTACTGTTGTTTCAATCTGAGCGATTTTTTGTGTTCCTCGCGCTTAGGGTGGAGAGTGAGTTTGCGGCTTTTGATTTTGATCATAAGATTTATCATTCTTTAAATGGAGAGGAAGAAGGAAAGGATGAGGGCTTTGTGATTAAACTCTGCCGACCGTTGGATAGATGGATGATTTACATGGCGAGTCTCTTTCTATTTGCGATTTCGAGTTAGTGTTACGCCGAAGTGAATGACGGCCTGTAGATTTCGAGTAGAAGGGATTGAGAGATAGGTTGGTAGTAACGTTTGATGCTTTTTAGAGGAACTTGTTAGATATGATGAAGTTTTGGTTCTGATACACCGGTATGTAATGTCGTCGGATCTTCGAGAGCCAGGTGGATTGTCTATAATGAGCTGTATAATATAGGCCTACGTATCCTTTAATCCGAGGGCGAAATGGGAGAAAAGAGAAATCAAGTATACCCATTCATTAAAAATCCTAGCGCTTCCATACAAGTATTAGACTATCGATGTTGTTTGTTAAGCCACGATGTAAAGCGAGCCTCCCCTGAGCCCCTCGTTCAGCTTTCTGGCCTGCTTATATACACACGCCCAGCATACGTCAGCGTCGCTCTTCACAACTACAGCCTTTCGCTTCGCCGTTCTCTCTTCATCGTCATCTAACATCTCGTAATCATCAGTTTCGACTATTTTGCCCAGGTCCTCTTGGTTGATAATAGTATAAGCTGCCAACCTCGTAAACCAGTTCTTGCACGCACGGATGACGGCGACCGAGGGCGGGGTGTCAAGAACCTCATCCCATGTATCTACTACTGAGAAGTTCTCCAAAGCGGCTTTCACGGATTCTGTCGAGTGTGGACATCGGCGTGATACTCCCAACAAGCTCCGCGGCTGAGCCTTGCGTCCGAGGCGAGACTCGGACCGAAACACTCTGTTAATGTTTAGATCACCAACCCATTTCCCAGAGTCATGAACTGAGACTACTGATTCTACCAAGAACACCTGATGATCAATTATTCCATTGGCGCCGTAGTCCAAAGGAAACTCGTGAGACGTGAAGGACATGTGGAGCGAAGTCCCTTTGAAATTATCTTGGCGCTTGCCGTCAAATACCTCGTAGTTGACAGCTCGATAATTGTTGCTCAGCGGCCGGACGAGAGCGCTAGATGGAGGTGGGATAAGTAAGCTTAGCCCTGGGCGTCCGACATTACCGACAATACGAGTGAGAGTGTCATCAGGCACGTCGATTGATGGATCTGTGAGTAAACGTGATGACACAAATATTGAATTTCCGTACGACAAGGCAAAGACTTCGTCAAGCTTGCTGCCGTCAATGTTGACCGTCCCAGTCTCCATCATCGCGACGCAGCTGAAAACCCTGGACTTCTTGGCCCCACTCTCGTCATTCCCGGCGCACCACTTAGCATGGTGTATGCCGAATTCGACAATTGCTGACGAGACTGTTGCTCCCTCAAGATTCTTGTAAATGTCTTGAGCGAACACGAGATCCCGAAGAGGCTTGGTGTCGAAGTCTACGATCCCTCTTTCAACATGCATGAAATCAAGCGCTGGCTTCATGAGGGAGTTTATGTCAAGTGGATCGAGTCCCTCCAAGAACTGCCATAGAAGATAGGGGTTGATACACCCAAAATCCTGGAACTGGCGATCTGGGTGACTTTCGAATATTGAGATTGCCCCCTCAAGGCCAATGTAAGGATCTCCAGTTCCACTACGCAAGCGACGAATTGCCTCCTCGAATTTAACTCGATTAGCAAAATGCACGCCCTGGCGGCTCTGTGTGGTGTTACGGTTATTGCTGTCCTGCCCCGGACTCGTATCATCAAACGCAAGGTACATACGAATGATCCCTGACGCGTCCGTGATACATTTATTGAATTGCACACTTCTGGAGGGAAACCAGTCGAGATTATCCCGCAATTCAGCATCGCAATCACACAGAATATCGTCAGGGGGTGATATCTTGTAGCAATATAATTGATGTTGTAGATAATTCCCGAAGGGTCTCGATGGGCTAGAAAAAGAGTACTCCGTGGTCGCAGCAGGGGAGGGCGGGGACAATACTGAGTATGAGCGCAACAATGAGGGCGAGGGTGTGGGTAGCGCTGAGGTCTCTGCGTTCTTGGTCTCGGGGGATTGAAACGAGCCCTCCCATATCGAATGCCTCTTATCAATATAGGATTTTGTTGTAGAGTCATAAGTTAGCCTCGAATTGAGTGAATTCCGGACAATGGCCCATTTTGGGTCTTTGAGGCTAGATGCTCCCGTGATGGAGTAATAATCTTTCCCTTTATAACTGTCCTCTTCAAGCTCTGGAACCTTGTCGAGAGGATCGATGTCTCCCATGATGCTACCACCAACCGCTCTTCCTACCGCGGTATAGTAGACATGATTCTCTCGTTTCCTTTGCGAATCCTGCAAATTTGGGGTGATATGTGTGATCAATGCTTGACACGGGTCCAGCCCTCCCGTATCAGCCAAGAAACGTAGATATTCAACGGCACAGGCTGTGCCATCCTTACAGCATAGGCTTCTCAAGATATGACGGCAACGTAGCCCAAACCAGGGCAATATTGTGTCTCTTGCCGACGGCCCAAAGAGAAAATTGCGTCCTCGCCGGTATCCAAAGTCTACGAGTCGAGACATATCCTTCTTCGCTGATCCATCGGAGCTGAGTAACCGATTGGAAGCCTTAGCGAGAATCTCGAGCCAACGCAACGGGCGCAACGGGATTCTAGTGAGGCATTGCCACAGGGAGACAAACCATTGAGCGGACAAGTCAATTTGTGCACGGGGAGCATTCCAGTGACGTAGAATGCTTCCTAAAGCCACCAAATGGAGCTCATCCATGGTGAGCCTGTCTCCAATTTCGCCGACGGCTTTCACTGGCTTCCCGTAAAAGCGGTAGTGTGAGAGTGGGATTGACCAGTAGATTCCTGGTCGTTCATCCATCTCCTCTCGTTTAGTTGTAATGCCAAGAGTTAGGAGGCTTCCTGAAGGCATCAATGAATCTCCGAAACTAACATTTGTAGTCTGAGGCCCTAGGACTATCAGGTTTGGGAATATATGCCACGAAGAGATGGCTAGAATGATCCCACCGTCAGTGACACTCTGGGGCTGCCCATTCAAGAGAGCTTCAACCCCAGTCATGGCTTGTTTCCAGGCGTAGATGACGTCGCCGTATAGGTTCGATCCCCCAGTTACCGGAAGAGTGATGTTTTTCAAGATCAGTTTCAATTGAGTGTATTCTTTGTTCTTTGTCGAGTCGGCTGTCTGTAACCACGCTCTTGCGCTTGCGTCCCATCGACGGAGGTCCTGTCGCGATATCTCCTGGTTCGCGGCGTTCAACGCGGCGATCTGTGTCAAATTAAGACTAGCATCGTATAGTGTTGTCGACAGGATCTCACGCTGGCGCTCAGCGACAAGCTCAGCCCAGACCGAAGCAGCTTGGGCAGGGTCATTGAAGGCACGTGCTAGTAAACAGGCAAGAAGATGAATGCTGATCGAGGTAGCGCCAGACGTTGCCGCCGCCCATATAGAGGTCGCATCGGCGCCGACAAAACACGCAAAGGCTCCATGGCGCTCTGTTGTTCCCGAGGGATTCACCCCAGGCGTCTGCATGATTTCACTACATCTTGTCCCATAGGCGGCGATTAGCTTAGGTGTGGAGGGCATAAGAGCTTCGAAGAGAGCACCGAGCTTACGCGCAGTTCGGTGCGCAGTTCCATTCTCAGCGCTCTCCCGCCGCACGACTCCTAATGCGTGACCAAGCTCTGCATATTCCTTTGGAGCTTGGATCTTGACCATTGAAAAGTCAAAATTCAAGTTGGCCAGAGCTAGAGTATTCTCGTTGGTTGCTGAAACTAGCGAGTTGTTGATCTTGCCTAGCGATGCCATGGTCAATCAATTGAGCTAGGGCCCTGAAATAGCAATATCGGAGAGTTGTCTGAATAAATTTGGGAGAACATTGAGTTTTTATAACCGGGTGCCATTATTGAGTGACTTAAAGGTCTCGAGTTGCTTGCCAGCGCTCATGCTGGGGCTGTGAACCGGACACGATCCCAGCCTGCATGAGCAACCATACTCAGCCACAATCAGCTACTACGCTTGACTGCCGTCCATTGGATGAAGAAATGAGTTATTCTTTTATTCTGCGCATGTATAAGCAGGCTCTGGGGGGCAACCCAATGCCAAGTCCCATAAATTTCTCTCTCCGCGCACATCATTCCCGGAGGAGTCTTCCGCTGGACGGCTCTCCGCCTTTCTTCTTTCTTTACCAAGGGGGTCAGAGTCAGGAGGGGTGTCAGATAATACACTACTAATAACCCCAATCCTAGCATAGGCCGTCTTGTTAGAGTAGAGCACTCCTTACACCATACACCTATTATTAAAGACGGTTAGATCATTCGTGTCCTAAAAGGGTCCGTGGAGATATCTTCTAGCGGCTCTGATGGTTCCTTGGGTGGTGGCCTCATGTGATCGAGCTCTTTGATCAGATATATGCAATCTACTATTCCTGCCTTATTGACGCTATATAAGATCTGCTGACCGGGGAACACTATATCACAAGGGCTGAATATGGGCTAGAAGAATAGAATCGGTATTATAGTAATATTCTACGGCTAGATAGTCCCTTGACTCTGCAGGGGACTCTCTTTTCCAGACCTTCTGGGAGTCAGGGTCTATATGTACAGCATTTCTTTTGGCCCTTGCCCTTTCGGCCTTTGCTTCGGAGTCTCTGAATAGGTTCATTTAGTAGGTATCCAAGACCTATTTAGTCTGTTTTCGTATTATATAACTATAAAAATCCATTACTGTTCCGAGCGGGTACGACGGTGTAATGGGGCCTTGTGCAAGCTTTCGTACAACACACTCGCTCAGTGCTTGCTAATGTTGATTATTGGCTATGGAGATTAGAGAGTCGTGTTGAGGCGATTTTCTCTTATACAAGATACTTAGGTACCTAGCTATAAAAGCGTAGTTATTCATAGGCAGCTGTTTTTTATAATCTTTATGCATATAATAACACGAAATCAGGAGCAACAGGCAACTAGATAGGACATGATCGCGCCCCATATGTGAACGGGATAAAAACCAACAATAACGTCTAGGCAACGCTACGTTTGAACGTCACTGGTAATACACCAAATATTAATCATCTAATCTCGTCTTACCTTTGGTGATCTTCACGAAGAATTTGAAAGGCAGCCACAATGTCCAAATCTTGCTTTGATGTTCTTAGAGCCACGGCAGATGATTTGCAGAATTCACTGCAGACTAGGAAAATCACCAGCGTCCAGATAGTGGAACAATATCTCGATCAAATCTGCCTCTATGAGCCTATTCTCCATGCTTTAATATTGTCACACTACAATGGGTCGTATATATAGCCGTTGAGCGCTGCGCGCATTAACGGCGTCGTTTTTAAGCGCGACAGTTATAAGCCCTTCTTTAATGGGGCTGGCTAGTTAGCTCAACGGTATACGCCTATGCTTAAAAATCAACTTTAGTGTTGGACAGCCCTATGTTACTTGTAGATTCTTTGGCCTTAGTTTTGGCGAAAAATAACACCAGTCTATTACCAAAGCAAAGGCCCCAAGGGGTTTGATCCTGTGTTATACTATTAGACAACGCCTACAAAAACAGATCTTTAGTTGTAATAGTAGTTATATAAAAACAGTAGATAAAGTATTATTTAAAAACAAGCAGCTAAGCGCTACGCTAATATTAAAAAAAAATATATAGCTTTTTAAAAATAAGCGCATATAAAAACTATATTATAAGTCTGCGTGTTTTATTTAAATAAGCTATTTTTAATAGTTATTTTAAACTAGCTAATTTAAAAAATATATTATATTATAGTAAGTTATATATATAGCTGTTAAACGCTGCGCATATTAACAGCGTTATTTTTAAGCGCAATAGTTATAAGCTCTTTTTTAATAAAGCTAGCTAGTTAGCTTAATAATATATGCCTATGCTTAAAAATTAATCTTAGTATTAAACAGCTTTATATTACTTGTAGATTCTTTAGCCTTAGTTTTAGCAAAAAATAACACCGGTTTATTATTAAAGCAAAGGCCTTAAAGGGTTCGATCTTATATTATGCTATTAAATAACGCCTGCAAAAATAAATCTCTAGTTATAATAATAGTTATATAAAGACAGCAAATAAAATATTATTTAAGAACAAGCAGCTAAGCGCTACGCTAATACTAAAAAAAAATATATAGCTTTCTAAAAGTAAGCGCACATAAAGACTGCACTATAAGTCCGCATGTTTTATTTAAATAAGCTGTCCTTAGTAGTTATTTTAGACCAGCTAATCTAAAAGGTATATCATACTATAGTAAGTCGTATATATAGCCGTTAAGCGCTGCGCGCATCAACAGCGTCGTTTTTGAGCGCAACAAGTATCAATTGCGCCACAAGACAACGTGCTCCGTATTACAGCGTCTCTGGACAAATAAAGGGCTCGGAGTCAACTACGTGGTCCCTTGCATGGCATCCCTATCATCCTCAAAGTAAGTCTCGATCATCTATCTCGCGAACGACGACATGAGTGTTCACCACGCCCAGGATTCCTTTATAACTTCAGATGGCGTCGGCATGATAACATGCGCGGGGGCAATTGCTTTTAAGAATGCCAAGGCCAGTTGCAACGGTGCCATCGCCTAGAGGCTTATTGATGCTGGTATGATCATTCTCGCGAAAAGCAACATGACGGTAGGTGAGGTGACAATTTAGAAAAACTTTGTATCTGATTAGCTTCATAGGAGTTTGGGGGCATGAAAACACTAAAAATAATGCCTGGGTGGTCCCCGCACGGTGGCCAAACCATCTTGCCTTACATGGGTCCTATCAAAGAAAACGAGAGGCTTTTGGGTCATTCTGCACGTTATTGTCCCTTTGATCATCTCTAGGAGCTTTGAATTCTAATACCCAATCCTCTACAGGCGCCAGGAGGATCCTCAACTGGATCTAGTGTTTCCGTCGCGGCAGGATTTAGTCCTCTGGCCATAGGTGTCGAGACTATCGGGTCCATCATCACGCCGTCGACTCGCGCGGCACTGTACGCCCTCAAATCAACCGTTGGAGTCCAGGATTGTACTGGCATGTACAAGATGTCAGATTTCTACGATTCCCCGGGTCCCATGGCGAAGTGCGCTATCGACGTGCTTCACGTCAGCGAGGTACTTCTCGGCCGATCTTTGACAGTTGAGAAGATGGAGACGTGGGGAGGAATCTCTGTAGCGTTTCTCGACCCTAAGAAATGGCAGATGGCAGAAGAGATGTGCGAGCAAATTGATGGGTCCGCGGAGCAAATGGTACGTCAGCTAAACTCTTGAGAAGACGAGTCGGCAGGCTGAAAATAGTGTAGTCAGAAGACTATCAAGCAACTATTTCGAAACTCCGCGAGCACGGATGCTGGGTGAAATATCTAGTCGAAGTGGCGGAAACTTCGACGTTGATTGTTGATGGGAAGGAGGCTATTATACCCATAGCTTGTAAGTTGTCAAACCGACTGTTCATAAAGTATCTAACGCGAGATCATCATACAGATTGGGTTTTGAAAAATATAGGCATCCCGCAAATCATTGCGGGGTTTGATAAGTGTGCCGTACATACTCTTAGTGACATCATTAGTTTCAACGAACAACATAGAAGCGAATCTATGCCTGAGCGTAAGCCGGCCCAGCTCGTCCTTGGAACCACTTTACAGACAGCTAACGGAACCATGTCCGGGATGAGCTTATCAAAGCTGACGGTTATAATCATAGCCCCGAGAGAGTGGTCAGACTGAAAGACGGGCTTCGAGCTCGAGGCAAGGCGGTCCTCGATGAAGTTTTCGACGGGGAGGAAGTCAACATAATAGCGGCGCTCGGAGATTCGCCGCTGTGCGTTCACGCCGCTGCCGCTGGTACTTACTCCTTTCATCTCCCCATACATACATATACTCACGTCATTGCTACACCTGCCGAAGCTCATTCTACATCGAGATTGCTTACTATCCACTGCTCTAGGCTATCTAATCGCAGCTGCACCGATCTCGACGCTGAGGTACAATGGATGTCCCTTTGGCTTATGCCTGGTTGCTAAAGGGGGTGGTGAGGAAGTTTAAGTGGAATTCATGTTGGCGTACGAGAAGATAATGCCTCCATGAGAAGTCCCCGGCCACCTCACCTAAGTAGGAAACTCTCTTGGTGGTTTCGAGCATCTGTGCGTTCTTCATGTTTCATGTGGGCCGGAGTAGAATCGAGATGCTTTAGTCGTGTACGTTTAATTTACGCGTATGAGCTGATTGGGGGAATAGTCAATTGGGCTCTATCTAGTGTTGAAGTGAGTTCTACGGGCGCGTGCCTGTTAGGGACTCCAGCCTCCAGGAGATGAGCTTAATCTTAACCGACGCTTCCTAGGTGCTTAAATAGTCAATCAGATGGGCAACTTATAACAGAAAGTAGTATGAATTCTAGCAATCGATTCGATTGGTAGAAAAAGCCGGATGAAAAAAAGGTGGGCGAATAAGATCAAAAAGGAAAGAAAAAGGCAAAACGGATTTAACTCGAACTGCTAACCTTGAAAAGTGCAAAAAGAATCCAGGGGCTAAGGACATACCAGACTTTAACCTGGACCGGAAAACCCTTGAATGTCTATGGCTCTGCTTTTAACACAAGCGTTTGTCCTACCGACTATAACCACTGCTCCATCAGCCCTGGATGGCGTGTGCCAGTGGAACGTCTTTAAAAGGCTACACATATATCGAGGTTTATAACCCCCCTTGACCTACCTACCCCTTTCTCTTTTCCTTTAGCACACCTTAATCTAGTTATAAAGGATTACATAATTTAAATTTATTAAATAAAGTTATTATAATGTTATAATTGTTTTTTTTTTTTTTAATTGCTTTTTTTTAACTTATAAATAAGTTAGCTTAATTATATAATAGCTTAACACTTTTTTTTTAACTATGCTTTATTTATACTACTTTTATTACTTTAATATTAATAAATAATTATAATAATAATTATTTTATAGCCGGAGGTTTTTTACATTATATAATAATAATAATAAAAAAGCTAATATTAACGTTAAATAAACTAATATAAAAAACAAAGTGGAAAGACTTAAAAGGGGTTTAAAAAGGGAAAACCTTTTAGGTTAGTTTTATTTAAATAGGCTAATCATGTACCTTGTAATTCCAAGGGCTCTAGTTAGCTATATAGCTTATATTTTCCACTTTATTCCACTTTTTCTCCACTTTTTTTCCACTTTTAATAAGGGCTCCGACCTAGCCATAGACCTAGCTATAGACCTAGCCACTAGTTAATATAGCAGTTAGTTTATAAGGCTATATAATAGTTAATATAGCAGTTAATTAATACGGCTAGTAATTTATATAGCTATATAATAGTTAGTTTATATAGTAGTTAATATAATAGTTAGTTTATAAGGCTATATAGTAGTTAGTATAGCAGTTAGTTTATATGGTTATATAGTAATTAGTATAACTATACGGTAGTTAGTTAATATAGCTATATAATAGTTAGTACGGCAGTTAATTTATATAGCTATATAATAGTTAATTAATATAGCTAGTAGTTTATATAATAGTTAGTTAATATAGCTATATAATAATTAATATAATTATATAATAATTAGTACGGCAGGTAGTTTATATAATAGTTAATATAACAATTAGTTTATAAGGCTATATAATAGTTAGTTTATATAGCTATATAATAGTTAATATAACTATATAGTAGTTAATATAGCAGTTAATATAGCTGGCAATATAGCTAGCAGTTAATATAACAGTTAATATAGTAGTTTATATAGTAGTTAATACGGCTAGCAGTATAGCTAGCAGTTTAAATAGCATTTAATATAGCAGTTAGTACGGCTAGCAGTTTAAATAGCAGTTAATATAGCAGTTTATATAGCAGTTAATACGGCTAGCGGTATAGCTAGCAGTTTAAATAGCAGTTAATATAGCAGTTAATTTATAAGGCTATATAATAGTTAGTTAATACGGCTAGTAGTTTATATAATAGTTAATTAATATAGCTATATAATAATTAATATAACTATATAATAGTTAATACGGCAGGTAGTTTATATAACAGTTAATATAGTAGTTAATTTATAAGGCTATATAATAGTTAATATAGCAGTTAGTTTATATAGCTATATAGTAATTAATATAGCTATACGGCAATTAGTTAATATAGTTATATAATAGTTAATACGGTAGTTAATTTATATAACTATATAATAGTTAGTTAATACGGCTAGCAGTTTATATAATAGTTAGTTAATATAGCTATATAATAGTTAATATAGCTATATAGTAGTTAATATAGCAGTTAGTACGGCTAGTAGTATAGCTAACAGTTTAAATAGCATTTAATATAGTAGTTAATACGGCTAGCAGTTTAAATAGCAGTTAATATAGCAGTTTATATAGCAGTTAATATAGCTAGCAATATAGCTAACAGTTTAAATAATAGTTAATATAGCAGTTTATATAGCAGTTAATACGGCTAGCAGTATAACTAGTAGCTTAAATAATAGTTAATATAATAGTTAATTTATAAAGCTATATAACGGTTAGTTTATATAATAGTTAATATAATAGTTAATATAGCTAGCAATATAGCTAGCAGTTTAAATAATAGTTTAAATAATAGATTAAATAATAGTTAATATAATAGTTAATATAATAGTTAATATAATAGTTAATATAATAATTAGTTTATATAGCTATATAATAATTAATATAATAATTTTATAATAATTAATATAATTAATAATATAATTAATAGTTAATATAATAATTAATATAATTAATATAATTAAAAATATAATTAATAATTTATATAATAAATAATATAATTAATAGTTTATATAATAA
>MU380195.1:165061-212847 GCA_022495085.1 Xylaria sp. FL1042 | reverse complement strand
GCTTTATATTTTATATATAGCTTTATTTAAATTAAAAATAATATAACCTTTTAAAAAATATTTAGCTATATTTATTAAAGCAAAAAAGCTTAAAAGTAAAATATAAGCATTAACTTTATAGCAGCTAAACAAAAAAACCTTAGTTTTAGTTTATAATAATTTTTATATATTTATAAATAAAAACTTTAAAAACTTAAAGCGTTTAATTAATTATATTTATAGCTAATTAAACTTAAAACTTAATAATTTAAAGCTATAAAAATATTTTGCTAAAAACTATATTATTATTTTCGAAAAATTCTTAACTAAAAAATAAAAAAACAAATATATATATATAATAAACCGACCTTTTTTTTTTATAATTAGCTGCGCAAAATAAATAAACTATAGCTTTAGCGCGCAAGTAATTAATAAAATAATTAAATATATAAAATAAAAGTAAGCAAATATTTATAATTTTAAAGCTTTTTTGCAGATATTTTTTTGCGATAAACTAAATATTATATATAAGTTTTATTATAAATAACTATTTAGCGTAAATAAACTTTATAATAAATTTAAAAATTAGTTAATATTAAAAATTTACGATTTTAAAGTATAGTAAGTAATTATAAAAAGCATATAATCTTATAACTTAAAGTTAAATAAAAAAAACTATTTTTATGCTATACTTATTAATAAAACTAAAAAAATTGCTTATTTTATTAATTTAGTCTTTAATATTAATTTTAAATATAAACAAGCTATTTATAAGCATTAAAAAAGTATATTTAAAATAATTAAAAATATTTAAGTTAATATTATTTCTTTTATAATATTAATGCTAAAAAAAATTATTAATTTTATAATATATTATTAAAATAATAAATAAAGCTATAAAGCTGCAAGCGTTTTTTAATTTGCTTTTTTATTTTAACAGCTAATTAATACGCTTTATAATTTAAAAAATAACCGCGTAATATTTATTAATAAAGCTAAAAATATAATTTTTATATTTTTATTTTAAAATTTTATTAGCATCGCTTTTTAAACTATTAAAAGCTTAATAAAAAATAACTAAGCGCTTATTATTTAATATTTCTTGCTATTAATAGTTTTTAAGAAATTAATAATTAATTTAAAATAAAAGCTGCTAATTAAATTTATATTTAATTTATTTATAAAAAATATTTATAGCATTAGCTTTAAGCTTAATAATTAAAAGTTTTTAATATTAAAAATAAACTAAAAACCTGCTAATAATAAAAAATTTAAAAATAAAAAAAAAGCTTATAGCTTAATAAAAGCTTAATATAAAAAAAGCAATATTTATAAAAATATATTAAAGCTTAATTAATATAATATATTAAATTTTAAAACATTATAAACTAATTAGCTTATTTAAAAACAATTTATAAAGCGCTAAGTTTTTTTTATATTATAAAAACGCAATATTTATAATTTTATTAAATATAAGCTTATGCTTAATATACTTAAAAAATAAATAAGCTAAAATTATTACAACTTATATTTATAAAAGATTAAAAATATAAATGCTAAAAAAAATATAAAAAGTAATATTTATTAATAAAAGCTAAACATTTAATAAAGAAAAAGTGCTGATTTTTTAAAAATTAATATAAGTACTAAAAAAATTTAAAAACAAATAAAAAGACTATATTAAAATATTAGTTTAAAAAATATTATTTTAATTAGTTATTGTTTATTAAAAATAATAAAATAATAACTAAAAAAAATTATAATAAAGCTAAAAGCTAATAAAAAAAAATAAAAGCTTATAATTAAAATAGTTAAGCATAGGTTTAACTTTATATATATTTATAAAAAAATTTCTCGCGTAGACTTTAGTTTTTAAATATAGTAGACTTTTATAAAATATAAACATTGCGTTTTTTTCTTCTTTAATTAAACCTTTTTACTTTATATTATTATTTTAAATTTAAGTGTAATAGGTTTATTAGTTGTTTTATTAGTTGGCTTCGCCTCCCGACGTAATATTTATAATAATTATTTTTAAGCAAATAGCTTAATAAATATTAATAGCTTTAAATAATTTTAAGTAGCTAAAAAAACAATAGTATATTTATTTTTTAGCTTAAAATAATAATATAATTTTAGCTAAAATTAAAATTATTAATTATAAGCGCGTTAATAGCGCAACTATATTAAATATTAATATTTTTTTTAATCGATTTAATATTTTTAAAATTGCTAATATTTTTATATACTGCTAATTTAATTTTAATAAAATAAAAGTCGGCTAAAATATAAAAAAAAACTATTAAGCTATTTATAAAGCTATTAATTAGCTAGCTTTAAAATATAATATTAAAAAAAAATAAATAAATTATTTATTTTAAATATATATTAATTAAAAATATAGCTTTTTTATTATTAGTTATTTTTAAAAGTATTAATATTTAATAATAACGCATCTCCCATATAAGTGGACCACCTTAAATTCTTATATAAAATCTATATATTAAAACTTTAATAACTTTACCAATTTTATAGCTATAAACATGCAATTTGAAAATTTAGGCTATTAATATAATAAGGAATCTAAATATATTTTTTATAATTTTACTACTATTTTCTTTCCCAGTAAAATAAAAATCGCGCTAAAATTTTAGCGTGGTTTTTAGTACAGCTATAAATAAAATAATAGTAAAATTATAAAAAATATATTTAAATTCTTTATTAAGTTAATAGCTAAAATTTTTAAATTGCATGTTTATAGCTATAAAATTGGTAAAGTTATTAAAGTTTTTATATATAGATTTTATATAAGTTTTCGGGGTGGTCCACTTAAGTGGGTGGTCCACTCATGTAAAAGATGCGTTAATAGTTTTTTAATAATAATTAAAGCTTATTTAAAAATTAGCAGTTTTAATATTTACTTAAAAAATAAATTAATAAAATTATTATATTAAATTAGCTTAAAAATATTTTTATTTTATATATTTAAGTTTTTTTTAGCAATATATAAATAGTTTTAATATATAATAATTATAATTTTTATATATATAATAACTTTTTAACTGCTTATATAAAAAATAAAATATAGCTAATATTTTATAAGCTTTATTATAATTATATTATATAAATATTAAATATTAATATTTTTAGTTTATTTAAAAAAAAGCTATATAAATAACTTAAGGCTATTTTAATAGCTTATTTAAATATTAAGCTTTTAAAATAAAATATATTAATAACTTATCGTAAAGCTTAAATTAATATTTTTATAATATATATAATAAAATAAGCTTAAAAAATAACTAAAATATAGTTATAAGATTATTTAATATTATTAAAGTTAAAATATATTATTTTAAAAAACTTAAATATAATAAAATTATTAATATTTAATTTTTTAAGCGTTAAACAGCTAAAAATATTTAATTTTTTAAATATTATATTAAATATAATAATTAAAACGCTTATAAAAAGTTAAAATTTATAGCAAATTAATATAAAGCTTGCTATAAAATATATATTTTTTAATAATTTTTATTAAAAGCTGTTTTTAAAAAAAGCTAGTAAAGCTTTAAATAGCTAGGCTTTAAAAATTATATTATTATAAGCGCATGTTAACTATTTTAAAGCTAAGCTTTAAAAAAAAGTTAAAAAAGTTAAAGCAAAAGTTAAATTAACGCTAAATTAGCAATTTATTTAAATAATATATATATAGCAGATTAAACGGCGGCTAAAATTAAAAAAAGTATATACCGATAAAGCAGGCAATATAAAAAGACCTAAAGTTAAAATAACAAATATTAAAGACTTTATTAAGGTCGTAATAGGCTAATTAACAAGGAACTATCGAAAAAAAGGTAATATAAGTAGTATTGGCTAAAAAAAAGGCTTTATTGTATAATTGGTAGTAAAATTGGTAGGTGGCTCGCGATAAGGTGGCTCGTAAGACCCTAGCTCTGCTTAGAACCCAGACTATCATCCGAGTCGCGAGGTTGTAGCCTCTCTATGAACCGTACATCGTCCAGAAAAACATAGCACTCCACTCCTTCGAATCCCGATATCAAGAAAACATGGAGTTTATTGCCTCCGAGAGCTCAGCGTTATTGGTTTTGTCGATACAACACGTGTCGACCTATGCCCACTGGAGCCCGCGCGAATGTGCAAGAGAGCAACACCGCTTGGTTTTCTACCAGCCTAGGCCTATGAGGTTATATGCAGCGGGAATTAAATCCGAATGAAATACTTCCTATTGATAGGATCTTAGCTCCGGCAATGTGGGAGAATAGCGTATGGTAGTGTATTCATGGTGCTCATAAACTCCGTGAAAGTGTAGTCGTTTGTATTAAGTAGGTGCATTTCGCCAACCGATTTTCTCCACAGAGAGTACAGTCTATTATTTGATATGCAGTGGATACACTTGCGAAATTCTAACTTTTCAACTATTTTTTTCAATAGCCTCTTAGTGGTGTTGTAACGGCGGCCAATGGTAATATATTGGCGTTAAAGGACGGATTATAGCTTTGGGAATTTGAGTAATAAGTAAAATTGTAGTATTGCCACACTATGAGATCATAATAAAGGATTAGTGATTAGACTTGAACTGTAAAGCTACTTCATGACTTTATATTCCATTGACTAATATTACATAGTCTTCCCGCCCAAGGCTAAACAACCTTCTCTGCATATAAGTATAAGCCTGTAAGCCGCTAGCGCCACCAACGCTGTTAATAGAATTTAAATGGCCGGGAAAGGTATCGTTTCGTCGAGTTAGCTACTTAAGGTAAACTTTATTGACGAGGTCTGAAGCTTAGCCCAATACTGACGGCAAAGACACGAAAACGACAAAAACATAACTCACGAACAACGAGGGAGCTTAATTGGTAGCCACGAGGGCCTGTGACTACTAATATACTAAACTTCAATGTCAAATGGGCGTAAGAAAATGCACTTCTTGTTGCAAGATATTGCTTTTATGTACGCGCGGCTAGACTAAGTTAGAGGGATATAGCTTCTATTAAGTAAATGCTATATGTTATATTTTATATCTTGCGCATGAGTTCAGGCCAGGTAGCTCGACTCTTTTTATTTACAGTTCACCACAATACTGTGAAATCGCAGCGTTGTAGTTGTATAATAAAAGCCTTGCGCTACCTGCTCGCGAATCGAAACTTTTAAACGTCCTAGACTCGCGTCAACGAAGCATAATCTGGTATTCCATTTAGGATTACTGTACGTTTATGGATGAAGCAATAGCTAGGTCAGCAAGAAGTTTGCTTCTAAGGGGGGCTTGAGGTGGGATCAACAGTACTTAGTTAAGCTTTGCTATTCTTGGAGCCAACCTATGATATATTATCAGGGCATGTGATAATTGTGCTGAGTTGCTTAGTTATGAGATAAAATTGGCACGTTACTAAGGGAACAAACGAAACCCTACTCACTTATTTAAGCCCTCAGCAGCGCACAGTTGAAACCCCGAAAATGTATTTGAACGTAATTTCTGAGTCACCACCAGCTTCTTCTTTAAAAGATCTAACATGTCACAGAACCTAACTGCAGCAACATAGCGCAACGCTACCAAAGTAAAACACCGTCAATTCAGGCGCTTGGCCTCGTCTGCGGCTATTACAAGGTACGTACCGTGACATTCACCATAGCCTCGAGCTTATAAGATGTAGCGACTCAAAAGTATAAACTCCCCGGCGGAGGAAAATAGGGTCTGACTCACGGTCACCTAAGAAATCATCCCCATCCGACATTTTAACTCTAGAGTTTCTTCGATGGTAAACAAGAACGCGAGATGGGCACACAAATACGGCTCTTAGTAGCAAAATGTTAAGTCTGGACATCTCTTGAAAACATCCAACTTCACAACCACCAAGCCCAGCCAGCATCAACACACCACAACGCTTTATCATTCTTTCGCTTGATGAATCGTCATATTTTATCCAGTATCACACGCTAGATCATCTTTATCGTTATTATAATCATTAATAACTTATAATATCTCGAATCTACATTAGCTGCCCGAAGCTAATGCTTCGAAAAGACCAACATCCCACTCGCTCATCATGGCTTGGCGATCGACGATACTCGGATTCGTAGCCTGGATTGCAGCGCCTCTCCACGCACACTTCTCAGGCCAAGAGACTGAGGCCGGAACATCCACACCGTGTGATCCTCCTACTCGGGACAGCCACCATATACTGGAGCCTGAGCAACGGGAGAACCCGCATGGTACTCCTAGGTTCCAAAAGACGGCAGCGACAGAGCCAGCGAATGACGGAGCGGAACAGAAGACGAAACCCATACCCATACCCGTCAAAGGAGCTGCGGAGCACATGCCGCGCCGTAAACGTGAGAGATTCCGCGCTAGTTTGTATCAAGACGTAGGAGCTTCTAGGCCACCACCCATGGCGAGAAGGGCTCCGAGGAAGAAACGACACGCCAGAAGAGATACGCATTCCTGGGGCAACGAAGATAACAATGACAACGAAGAGGGTGACGTAGTAATGGAGAGGCATCCTCTCCAGGTCTACGGCGGCGTAGACGAATCCACATTCCTCCGGAAGGAGGAGGTCGAGCGCCCTGCGCCTCAGAGCCAGAGTTTGCTCACGGGGGGTCTCCCCGGGTACACGGCCATGCTGGAGAAAGACCACGGCCTCTCGCGGGTGGTCCACGGGGCTCTCGAACGCCAGGCCCGGGTGACGCTGCAGTCGGTCGATAAGCTGCGACAACTGGGGGCTGAGGGGGAGAAGACGAAGATCTCGGTCAGCTTGGGAGAAGGGCCTTCTGAGACATGGGAGATCGAGCCGACGTCGACGTTTTAAGCGGCTGCGGCTTGGATCAATGGAGTCGTGGCCGCGCCCGTGCTATGGAGCAGATGTTATACCGGCGCATTATCAAGGGCAGACACAGGCGGTGGTTGAGTTGGGATTCACTTCGGCGATTTCAGTCAGTCGTTTGTGGTTTTTTTTTTTTTTTTTTGCCACGATGGGAACCATCACGAATGACATTTTTAGGCATAATATATATGGCGGGGGGGATTGGCATGGCGGTTCATGGCTTTTTTTGTTGGAATTGTCTAATACCTATACGGCTTGGCTTAAATCTTGAAGAGGGCATTCTGGCAGCAGCGTTTTCGCAAGGCATATTGGCGAAATACTGGAATTGGACAAGGAAGAATCATTAGCGTTTGGTATGATCTGAGGACGAGGCATCTTATACTATTTAATACTCTCTATTTGAGCTTGGAATTGGAACTCATTGGCCCTCAGTCACAGCACCTACTCTTGTCCTTCGGGATTAATATTAATAAATAAATTTTTTGGCACAATATCCGAAATGTAATTACAGATTTACTTAGAATTGTATAGTACATAGGTGAGGTGCAATGGGGAAAGATGAATATTGTGGTACTGTATGCTGATGTTATTGCTAAAGGATACTAGAACGTGATCTAATGTATTATGTCGTCGTCTAAATCTACATATTTAGTAGGCTCAGCTACTAAGCTAATGCAAGGCGCAACGGCTGGTCCGGATCAGCCAAGAGATTTGATCTGGGGCAGAACTGGGTGCATGTGGACATCGGCATGTGCGGTACAGGGGACAAGTCCCACTAAACCAGGGGTTGGCTTAAGGCGATTGGTGCTAGAAAGCAGACGATGGTCCACTGTATTTCGTGCCTAGCGGACATGCGTTACTGGTTAGTACCTACTGTAGGTAGGTAGTAGTGAGACAGACCCACGCGCCATTTTTTCCCTGTACGGAGTACATAAAGTACATACATAATTCATTCCATCTGCATCCTCTTGCATTGATTATTTACTTATTTAGAAACAATTTCTTTCCCAAACGCGTTCTTTTTCCAACCGAGTTCAAGGCTCATTGACCTGTTTATGTATACGTCTCTCGAGCTCTCGTGACTCGATTGCACACCAACTTGCTAATATCTGTCTCCCGCTGACCAGCTTTCTCATTACATCTTTCGCCCATCTCCAGACGAGTCGTCGCATAGTATAGGCGAGTCGCCGAGATGCGCAGTCTCGCTTCCACGGCCGCAGCCTGCTTGCTGCTGTCTGCTGCCGTCCATGCCATACCGAACCCGAGCCCTGTCCAGCCGAGGGACGCAGATGCTAGTACAGACGCCACGGATACCACCACTACCGATGCTCCCAGTGCTACTGGCGATACGGCCGCCTTGGATCCTTGGGTCACGGTCGACAAGGACGGAACGGCGTCGACCATCACGCCCGTCCTAACCACAATATCCGGGACGCCCACCGTCGTGTCCGGCGCTCCTCACGACATTACCGCTACCGTCTTCACCTATACAAGCTATGGCAAGGTCTACACCAGCACTGGCATAGCCCCTGGTCCTACGGCCACCAGCAAGAGCGCCGGCTCGTTCGGAGTCTGCCATAACCTCGACGGCGACTACATGCCCTGGTGTCGTCCCGAGTTCAATACGACGCTCTACGTCGGCACTACCTATTACTGTACGTGTTGCCACTGCCGCTGCTGAGGAGGAATAAACACGATACCATACCTCAGCTGAACGCTGACATAGATACTAACACATCGCGCAGTTACATGGGATCCCGACTACTTTGCTGCCGGCAACCAGACCGTCCAGGTCGTCGGCAACTACGTCAACAAGACCACCGGCGAAGTCAGGACCGAGTCGCCCGCCTTCACCTCCAACTACACTCTATCCCGCTTTGGCTTCGTGACCATGGATATCACGAGCAAACAGCTGCTGTACCAAGGCTCCCAGAACATTAGCCTCAGCTTAATCGGAGTCGTCAACGGCGAGAGGGTCGAGAAACAGGGCCCCCAGATCATAATCACGACCCGTCCTGGGCCCGCCGCCGACGCCCATCATGGCCTACCCAAAAGTGCTGCCGCATACATTGCCGTCCCACTTGTGTTTGGCCTCATCATCGCCGCTGCCATCGCCACCTGTCTGTGGAACCGTCACCACCGCCGCATCCAGCTACCAGGCGTCATGGGAAGAAACTATAAGGTCGGCAAGACTGGCAGGGGTGTCCGCTCCCGCCTCGGGCTTGGAGGGCGAAATAAGACGGCTAAGGCCAACGAGCGTATCCAGCTGATGGAGCGTGACATTAAAGCTGACGGTGGTGAGATCTATCGCGACCTGCCCGATCCAGCCTCTCGACCTAGGCGTGACAGCGACGCCTTGGGCAGTCTGGCAGGCACGCCGACTGAGGACCGACACTTTGAGATTGGTCGTCCGGGTGCTGGGGTCGGGCGTGATCAGAGCCCAGCAACCGGAAACACATTTCGCGATGAGCTAAAGAGACAGGATAACGAGAGGCTTTAGAAGAAAATTTCCTCGCCGACTGCAGGTGTATTATTACCCAACTGGATCACTAAGACGCAACGCGAAAAGCCAAATGATGGAGGTCATTCGGACCCAGATCGCGGATTGAGGCGATGCCACCGAATCTTTTTGGCCTAAGATTATAGTACTTTAAACCCGTGTATATTGTCCTGTATATTGACCTGTATATAGAATAGAATGTTCTTATTGTAGATTTATGAGAAGATGATAATATTTTATATTGCATTCCGTTTTTAACTTTTAGGGGATACGCAGAACTAATAAGATGCTGGTCATATTGAGCCTGCGAGTGATTCACGGCCTTGTTGAGTTATTAGACATACTCTCGCTCTTCAGCACAGAGCTCATTACTGACTCGTTCCTTGAGCGTCTCACATATGCTCGATTTCCCTTGGCCATACGATATTACATACACGCATACACATACACGTACACGTACCTTTTTCAGGACTTGATTTAAGTAACGATATGTCAAACAAGCACATCACTCCTCGGCATCGTAAGGAACGGGAATCGGACATCTGACAAGAGCTTCGAGAACCTTGCTAGCGCACGTGTGGAAGAGATCATTTTAATCCGCTAGCGAACGTCTCTTTCAAGAATCCATCAACTTACAATGAGAATAGTAGTCTGCTTATTAAGATAATATTTAAAAAGAAGGTGCGTGTGCAGTTGTTTTCTCTAAATATGCTAATCTTTAATCGCGAAAGCTTTAAAATAAATACTTCTAGTCTAGTTTGCTGGTGATGAGGGGGCTTTCTGATGGCGCGTTGGGAAGCCTTTCTCCGCCTTAAATCCTATAGAACACACAATATTTACTTTTTCTCATTTCTGCGTCTTATTTTCATCTTATTATAGCTCTATTCTATCATATTAGTCTCTTTGATGTGTAAAGCCGTCGGGAGTGACCGATGTTCTCATTGATGAGTTGTGATTCATTACATCTTCGGGGCCAGTGTAGCTTTCCTACGGCCAAGCGCTTACATTTTCCTATAAACACCCATGAATTTTACATCATAGAGATTTAGACAGGAAATGATGATATTACGGACCTCTTTGGCTCGATAGTCTGATAGCCTGGGGGACAAAGCTCTAACAGAATAAGACCCTCTGCCACGGACATAGCTGGAAAAGATTCAGATTCTCTAGTGAGCTGCCAGAGCGAGCACAAGCAGCGTTCAGCGCGAAACAGATTCTTTTCCGCCATGAGATTTTACATTGGTTTCAATGCTGATAGAGCTAGGAGTCGATAAGGTATCGGGGCGTGACCTTGCAGACATAGTTTTGTAGTGTTTGAGCTTTTATATTCCCGCACTCTTTGTTAGATTTGGCGAGTGTTAGTCTTCGTCTTGTGAGTGATGAGATATATGTTTTGCTTGTGATTTGAGAGAAATTCTATCGTTATATCAGGTGAATAGGTGACACCCTGATATATACCTATTAGGCTTCGTCTATATATTCAAGCTACCCCCCCCAACTACCTGTTTAAAGGGCTGAGGGCCCACGAGCCCGATATACCCTTATGGCTACTGACCCCCTTCTGCCTACCTGCTATGTGACTGCGTAGGCTATCCATTCACTCTGGGACAGATACCCCTGACATGTTAGTGCTAGAAAGTAAGACCTATAACTTCTGAGGAGCCGCTCTCTCTCTCTGGTTTCTGAGGCAATTCTTTATTTGAGGCTTTTACCTCCAAAGTGGACATTATCCCACCGTGTAAGAAGGGTAAGTAGGTCTCTTATAGAGCCGTATTTCTCGATCGGATGAAGAGTATTCTAACAGGAGAGATTTATTTTGATTACGTACGAAATAAGTAGCATGACGAGGGTGAATGAAATACATATTCTCCTGTCTTATGAGTCCTTCCATACTTTCATAACTTCCTCTTGCTTTCTCGGAAATGGAGTCATGAAGTTGAGAGAAAAAAGGCATCAATTTTAACTGGGCCAAAAAGAAAAGATATTCAACATGACAAAAAGACCAACGGCTCCATAAACAGGGAAACGGGGTCCTAGTTGGTGCGAATTTTTGACACACACGATGGGTTAACTAAGAGAAGCCGAAACATCGAATGAACGGAATAGGCGGCAATAACTGCGCAGCATTCCGCTTGCAGTTTTAACACATGAAACGGTAAACGGGGCTTACACAAATAGAAACATAAGCTTAGATGAGAATTTCTAGGTGCATGGCTTATTATGCCACTTCAACAGAGCTTATGTAAACTGAAGGAAGGAGGGGAGGGCATTATCATGAATATCGAGTTAGTGGGCACTTGAGTTGCTAGATAACGTAGTCGTATGAATCGGCAAATTGGATGGCTTTTTGGGAGATTCTATTTTTCAAAATTGAGCATATGATGCGGACGGGATCTAATGCTATGGCTCCTTAACTAGTTGATACTCACACCTTAACACTGTGACCACAAGGCTTCCTCTCACTCCAAAGTGATGCTAGTAAGAAGTGAAGCGGAATAACAAAAGAATGTAAAGCTAGAAGACCGTTCGAAATTGCCAACAAAGTAAGCACCGCGTACTTGAAACTTGACCCTGTCGATGGTCAGAACAATAATCCAGTTGACGTACGTACATGTGTATAATAGATGCAGCGGAGTGGAATGGGGAAAAGTACACTTTAGCCGAGTATTACGCTTACACGGACTGGGTGACGGCCGGGGAAATTCTCATGCAGATGCGGGCTGACCTTACTGCTACCTATCACGTTATATGACAGCGATGTAGGCGCAATACTACTCGGTTGCTCTGAGCCTCCCCCTTTGCCTTTGGGGCACGGTGAGAATCTATTCATGATTCTATCTTCGACGTACTCTACCGAGACTTGAAATTAAAAGTGAAAAGATGCCACTTGTGTGTATAATACGGTTTAAGCGCATCTTAGATTCTCATATTCCCGCCTTGGCGTCTCGTGAGGGGATATGCAAGCCACATATTGAACCTACCTGGCTGGATCGATGCTTAAAGCAGCTATATCGAACTGCTCATATCATCTACAGACCTTCATAGGTGGAGAGGAAGTCGTGCCTGGGGTGTTGCAGGAAGCCCTGGTCCGAGGATCTGAGGGGTTACCCAACTCCTGCATGAATCCCTCTTGGAAATCAGCATACTGAGCAGGTATACACGACGACCCTGCTCGTCCGGTAACACTGCTTGCATGAGATAATCTCGGTACTCTATGCCGGTGCCGGGTTTCGAGATTATACCACAGATAGTGTTTAGCAGACAATGGGGTATTGGGCTCAACTGCGCCGTCGTAGTTCGGTGGCCTGATCGATGCACATGATCATTAGCTAGTAGCCCTGTCATATCTGGCAATTAGCTTAGATCTTGGAGATAGCCGCTCGGTTTCGAGAGGCGCGACGGGTGGCTTTGACTTGGTTCGCTCTCCTCTTCCTACTCAGTATGCACCTCGTGTCACCGCAAGCCGGGATGGTGGGACCCCTTGATGCTGGCCCTGAGGCTGCAGTACTTAGTAGGTATCTTGGTGGCGTTCACCTCTACCTTGCGCATGGCCATATATAAGAGGTACTTACTATGTAGTAGCCTGGCTCACGAGATTGAGACGCATGAAAAGTACCGGTGTATCTAGGTCCTATCAGCAGTGTCTGTAATACTGCATACGGCAAGAGCCGACGAAGAGCACGCACTGTTCTTGGCAAGCGTGGCATGATGGTTCTGGATTGAGGTTTTGTTATGTCGCATTGAGGCTGGGAAGATGGTACTAGGCATGGATTGGGTTACTGGGTAGAACAATAGTACAGCTACCTACAGTACACGAGCAGCAAGACGTACTTAGTAGTATACTTATAAGTAACGATGGCGTACCTAGATGTTAGGTCCCTGTGGTCTGTCTCTGTACCTCGTAAGACAGTCCCAGGTAATTAGTACGATTTGCTTGGCATTGAATACTACACATCGGGTTAACCTGTCTCACAGAAAAAGAGCCCAGCCTCGAACATTTAGGGCATCGGTTAGCAGAACGACCGCACCGGGATGGGATTGTTGGTGATGGGATATGCAGATGTTTCGCAGATGAGCCTAACACTCGCAATACCCTGCCAGTGAACAGCCAACAGCGTACCTACTATAAGCCGAAAAGCGATACCGAAATGCGAAATAGGGGCAATTCGCTTGGACGGGGCACGACAGGTTATGAAAAGAGAGGGCTTGTAAAAAATATATTCAGCGAGATCATCACCGTCGTATCGAAAATTGCTATCACATGTTAGTGCCCCAGTAACTCGACATATCACAAAATGCACGTCCTGCATTACTAGTTGAACACGCTAGTACAACAGGCGATGATGAGATTTTATTCTAGGCCCAATTTCTGAGCAGAGTGTACTTACGGAGTATAAGACTTAAACTTGTCCGTGGCTTGGTGATCGGTAAAATATAACGTCGGTGGCGCAAGTCGCGCCGGGAGGATCGGAGTGATCCGTCCTCTAAGTGTAAGTGTATGCAGGCCTGTCAGATAATTTAGTGTATGGCGTGTGGGTAGTGTAGTCAATAAGTTGATTCACCTCGCCTCAACACGGATCTCAAGACTGGCTTTTTACTCTCAACACTAGAGGGGCTGGTTTGGTTCTGTCTCGCCCGCTGTGACGCAGGACAGTCAGCTCTACTTTGCCGACGAGAAGACCATACTCAGCTGGCTTGGCGATGGTACCAATACACTTTCCAATTAATCAGTTTCGATAAGTGGTGCATGAGAGGGGGTTCCGAATGACCTATTTATATATATAGAGGCAGTGCAGTACCTGCACACTGAAAAACCCTGGGTATTGTTTGTACTACGTATCTGGCCGTTGAAAGCTAAAATGCAACTCGTTTTATGCACGTAAACTCGTGGAGATGTACGTGGAGGAGGGAGCAGGTATCTCCTAATTGCAAATCAATGCGGAGTGGGAGGTACCTAACCTCAGAGAAGAAAAGAAACAGCCAGATGCCTACCCCGGGCAGAACCCGGGACGAGAACACCCCTCACCCAAGGATCAGCATTCAACTAACTACTAGGTAAGCAAGCTGCTCCTCGAGATGTTGAACTATGACCTATTGCTACGACTAGAGTCTATAGTTTTTGTTGTAAGCAGGTAAGTAGTCTTTCACAACGAACATCCGATTACCACGTTCGTTGTCCCTAAGAGATAATAGTTGCAATAATCGGGTCCGTGACGCGTTTCTTCAATCAACCCTTGGCGGCCTCTGTATAAGTTATCGCTGACCGAGTGGTTTTTTAGCCATGACCTGATTCACAACGACGCAGTCCGAATAGGGAGGCGGGACTGCACCCTGCAGCTACTACGTAAGTCAACACTGGCATATCACTGGTCGATCGTTCCATTTCTCGACGACCTGGTGAGGTAGCTTGCCTATAGTACAGTACAGTATCGTAGGCCGAACGGAATAGGCAATGGGTAATATTGTGCGCCGTACTCCTTACCCTTATTCTAGACTAGGTTAGGGTCTTCCAGCTCTCTGGGAAAATACATAGCTAGTGTAGATCAGGACACTGGACCTACAGGCAAGCACACGTGAAGTGTGGGATACTTACTGGGATACCGGGGATATCATCTTGACCCAAGCCTCGTTAGCGCGAGAGTGCTGGGAGAGTCGTCGGATCAAAGGCGCTGACTGAGCCAAGTTCGGTTGGTCGGCTTGAAGATGGAGCGGGACAATATCACCATCAATCAATCAATCAATCAATCAATCAATCAAGCAGTCAGTCAGTCAGGCAGTCAGTCAGTCAACAATGGCATTCGTTCAGCGTCGCCTTCACCGACTGTAGCGCGTCCTAGGCGTGTTGCATTGATCACTCAGCTTACCTCGCAGCGGCATAATCTAGGAACCACTGAATACCACTTATTCTAGCACCACAGCCAATACCCTTCCTCTGCCGGTACTACAGCTCGCTATTCCAGAAGCCACGCCAAGATGCTAGCTGCTGCAGCCGTTAGTGTACTGTACATGTGGTCGGGATTCGGGCGAGGCTCGAGTGGCTCGAGACGTGAACTGCCTATCTATCTACCTATCTAGCTGACTACAGAGGATAGCATGGTGTAGGTAGGTGACCATGGGGACCCTGGTCGCCTCTCTCGACTACTTGCACCGTGCTCATCCTGAACAGGCATCTGGATAGGCTTGATGGGTCCAAGTCCATGGGCAGTACATGGGCATCGGGGGATTCCCTACGATCTCGCGGCTGTCGTAACCGGTGGTAGCGCAACGACAGGGCCAATCGAGTGCGATGCTGGCCACACTAAGATACGAAACGGGCGTGCAATGTTCTTTGGGTGTTCTCTTAGACGAGTCCGTCGTTGCGACGTTGAGTCGATATCAAGACCCCTTTCACTCTCGCTCTCGCCATGGTACCGTCTTTTTGCCCAATGCCCCACGATCCCCCACCGTGTCACACTGGGGTACTTCACCTAGTAGTGACCCTTTTTCTCCTGCGTCGTGGCGTTGCTTGCGCGCCCAACTTTGTTTTGCCTCCTACATACTCAGTAATAATAATAGATAGCTGAGACTCCCCTCATCCGAAGAGAAGGCGGCCCACCGTTCAACACGACATATAGACGTTCTCTTCTGGGCGCGAATACAGATCACCGGGCACCAAAGTGGTTGGTTGATGATACCTCATGGCTTTTCCTTCTACCTGAGTTCGGGACGCCTCTCGCTTTGCATTCCAGTGAGAAAAAGCAAATGCGAACCACTACTCCCCATGTGGCAAGATCACGCTCAATAAATGTCAATGCATCTCTTTTGAAACCTCGACGAGACTATCGAACATTCTCCCTCTCTATCTAAAAAACAGTCGAAATCTCTCGGCCAAATTCCTGATATTGTCGATCAAGCCCTAGACCAGTTAGTGTTCGCCGTCGACGACTCAGACCTTTTTTTTCGCACTGCTGTACCTTATATACAACAGAGGGACTCAGATAATTGTTGACATGGTAACAAATTTCACCTATAATCTGAGCAACGAGTGTTTTCGCCTCAGTCGTATAAACAGCACTGATCGGCGCGCATAAGAAACGCTGGGTGCCATTCAATCCTTTAAATCCTCTTTTGGCGACTCATCGCGTTTCAGCGAAACAATTAATTCACACATCCTAAGTGGGTTGAAAGCTAGGATCCAGGAGCGCATGTATGCAGTCAATTCAAGTTCTCCCCGTAGCGGCCGACACGTAGCACACTGAGGCAAACAAAGTGTGTGAAGAGTTAGGTAGCTGCAAGGATCACCCACGCTTGAAGTTCCCAAGCGTTCCCCGGATTACAGAATCACTGCCATATTAGGTCCATTTCACCTGGTGACTAGGTCCACCATGTCGGGACGCAGTGCATACGTGAGGAAGAAGATCACAGAACCCAAGGCGGGCGAAAAGGGGGCGGTTGGGGGGCGAGGGCGATCTAAATCAGCTGCTACTCGGGTCTCTGCCGATGATGGCTCTGTCTGCGACTATCCAATGCCGCAAAGCACTGGATTAGGCACTGCCAACGCACGGCTTCTCAAGTTCTCAGACCCGGCGTATGATAGCGATGCCGTGCACTACCGTTCCGAACTGGCGAACATCGGCGGCAACAACAGCAGTGACAGTCAAAGCGGCAGCAGCGAGAATGGACGGAGAGAAGGTGGCTTTCCGCGTCAGGGGCCAATGGCAGATTATGCGTACGCTAGAGCGCGAAAACCTGTTCTGAAGACGGAGGACGTGTCGGGCATCGAGCGATCGGGGTTTCGTAACGCTATGGACAAGAAAAGCGACGATATCCGAAAGGGACTAACCAAGGCGTTCACACTGGGACTGAAGAAGAAGAAAGAACTTTATGTTGCGGACCGAGCGCCATCGTCAGCCACCATACGGCCTCCTCCCTATTACGACACTGATGACAATGATATCAGCGAAATGCCAGCCATCCCGACTCAGAGGCCGCCTGGGGCGATGTGGGATACAGATCATCAGGCGGTTATACCACCACCGCCCTCTAGCAAACTGCCTCCTCTCCCTCCTCATTCTCCTCCGCCTCCAATCAAGCGCTGGATCGGGGCTGGGAAGCCGGCACAACGATGGAACAAGCTGCGTAAAGATCCCGAGTTGTGGGATCACAACGGCGACGTCCTGGTTTACTTCGGCCGAAAAGACCAGCCACGGCCAAACCCATCTTTCCGGCTCTCCTCTCACATCATCGAGTCCACGGAATCGCGACTTCTCGTCACGCTGCTCCGCGAAGGATCCACAGAAGACGACTATTCCCAGCTTAGCAACCTGCCTCCGTCTCCCGTCGGGGCACCACCCATGTTGCGGCATAACAGCTACGCGCAGGCGGGCCAAGCCACGCCGCCCGTGTCAGAGGAGAACGTGCACGCCGACGTGGACGGCCAGATCTCGTACGAGATGTACTTCCCGACGCCGGCGAACCTGACGAAAGCAGAGGCACACCGACATGCGATCACAACGCGCAACGTCTTCGCGGTTCTGTACCACGCCTCTCTCGTCGGGCTGTCGCTGTTCCAGGCCCTGCACGACCTGCTCGAGCGGCTCGACGGCTACATGGAGCCGGACGCGGACAATGTTGGCACCATTATTAACTATCTCTCGGCGCGCGGCATCGATGACGCACGCAACGACCCAGAGACGGCCGTCTCGCTGCTCGCGTGGTCCGAGGCGCCCGAGGTCCGGTGGGAAGAAGGATGGCGCGAGGCCTTCCTCCACTGCGCCGGCATGTACTCGCGGCTCGAGGATTGCGCAGACTTCAGACATCTGACGCCCATCACACGGGCCCTTCTAGAGCGCGCGTCTCTTGAGACTCAGCTGCGCGTGCAGGCGGCCGAGGAGCGCCTCGCTAGTTTTGTATTCACGGACGTCTGGGGACCGGCAGCAAACAACAATCATAGCAGTAGCAACAATAGCATGTGGAAAGCAGCCGCAGAGCGACTGCGGCAGTTCCTCGTCAACCACTACGCGAGGGCGTACGGGACGTGGCCTCCGCCGGTCTCGAGCGGACCGCAGATGATGGACGGCGGCGAGGAGGAGGCCGTGTGGCTCACGCGGCCGGTAGCGCAGATGCTGCAGAGGGACTTCGGCGCGCTGTATGACTACCTCGTGAACCGCGACATCGTGTGGGACGAGTCGGAGACGCGGAGTAGCCGCAAGTGGATGATGGTGTCAGAGAGCGGCAACAAGTCCTTCGAGGCCGACACTGAGGACCTGCCGCTGACAGACCTGCTGATCGAGTTCGACAACCGCATGCGCTTCCCACACATCCCTCACTCGTACCCGCTAGTACCGGACTCGGTCATCCCGTCCGCATCCTCTGTCGCGCAGACAGCCAGTAGTAATAGCAGCTCCAGAGATCACAAATCAAAGAAGGAGAAGCACCACCACCAGCAACAGGCGAAACAGGGGCCCGACGACCGCAACCTCGAGCGGCGGATCCAGCTGGCCTACACGGTGGCGACCAACATCTACAGCCTCGGGTCCGAGTTCACGCAGTCGGACCTGATCGAGGGTTTCGTCAAGTTCGAGAAGACGGACCACATCGGCACCGTGAACCCGTTCATCGCACGCCGGGGCCGCTGGGTGCTCGTGTACGCCGTCCTGCAGACGCTGGCGAGCGTGTCGGTAGACTCGCCTAACGCGCGCTACAAGGATGGCGTGGCGTACCACCTGTCGCCGCGGCTGACGGGCACACGCACGCCGCCGTGGAAGGGCGTGTCTACGCCCTCGCTCGAGGCCCGCCATGAGCTCTCGCACTGCTGGACCGTGCCGCGGACCTGGAACCAGCAGGCCGTCGACGGTGCCGCCTCCGACACGTCCGCCGGCAGCGGCAGCGGCGCCGCTGACCCCGTGGCCCACATGATGCGCAGCCGCGCGCGCAAGCAGCAGCAGCAGCAGCAGCAGCAGCACAGTCAGCAGAAGTTCCCGCTCCCGCCGCCGAGCCGCTCCGGCTTCCGCACGCCGTCGGTGCAGAGCATGCGGTCGAGCACGACGGCCACGCCGACCATGTGGGGGGGCTCGTCCGCCGTGAGCGTCTACTCGGACGACACGGCGAGCATCAGCGGGCGCATGCAGCAGTACTATCACGGCGGGTACGCGAACAAGGGGCTTCCGCGCCCGCCACGGCCACCGCGCAGCCGCGGGAACGAGAGCGTGCGGAGCGATAGGAGCAATAATAACGGGGCTGTCGGAAACATGAAGCCGAGTCCGCTCACCATGAACACGAATACAAATAGCGGCGTGAATCTCAACGCGCTTCTTGGCCCTGCCCCTATCCGCCCCGAAGCAGGCGCCCCTGCCCCTACTGTTTCGCAATGGCCTGCGCGGACGCAATCCATGTACCGCACGCAGCCGCCCACGCCGCTGGACCTGTCTGCGGCGATGGGGACAGGGGTGGATGGTAAAGAGGTCGGGGGTTTCTTCGCGGAGCTGCCGCACACGCCGACTAGCGGTGGCGGGGAAGCGGGAGGAAAGGCAGGAGTAGGAGTAGGAGTAGGAGGAGGTCTTCAGCTCTCGCCGCTTGGCCCCGGGGGCCTCTTGCCACCTATAATCCGCGATTTCGACGAGCTGGGTTCCGTGGCAGAAGAGAATGCGTACGAGAAGATGATTTAAAGCGCAAGATGCGATGTGCGTGTACAACTCTATTCTATATGTTCCATCATTGCCATCGTCGTCATTTGACATCTACTTGGCGATGGCGAGAAAGAGAGAAAAACGGAAGGGAAAAGGGGGGGGGGGATAGTCAGAGGAGAGAAAATGGAGGGGAAAAACGCATAAATCAAAAACAAAGCGGGATTTGTTTTACTCTGCTGCGATGCCACATCTCATTTCATAGCGTTTGCTACCTTATATATCCCCAAAAGCGCAGTAGACCATTTAAATCGTCTATGCCAAGGACAATAAGGGGGCGGGAAGAAAAAGGTCCTTAGCTTAGGCCGGGCAGAACATTTAATCTTTTTCTCTTCTCCTGTCAACTCTTGTCAAATTTTCTCTTCATCTTTTTATCTATGTGTAGCGGAATGAGTTTTATTATTCATCATCTGCCTACATTTATACGTACGGACTTCGGTATTTACCGCTGTTTACTTGAATGGGTTTGGGGTTAAGGCTAGCGTTGGGCTTTGTGTTTTACACAGGTATTCATTCATCTAGATTATATAAATCTATTAAAAGAAGTCATTTTCCTCTGTAGTTTTAAAACACGGTAGGTTGGTGAGACTACATATATTGCAAATAGACCTCGATAGCCGACACGTTGTCGAAGGTGCCAAAAAGCCGGGGTTGGTTGTTTTAGCACTATGCGCGGTTATATCTGAGACTTCGTTGCTAGATAGATTACTACAAGCATATTACATACACTCTCTAGACCTGCACGGCATTCAGAGTGATTGGCATCAATCAACGGATAGTTCTTACACCCCTCTTCGATGCCTGATCAAGGCAGGCTTAACCACAGCCCCAACATCTTGGGATAATTAGGAGTCCCGAGCCCGGTCACAGGGTCCCAGCCTTTAACAGCATGGAAACCCTCGGTACCGCACCCGGGGTTCGTACCATTGGTAATGTCGTTTAGCACATGCGGATTCTCATACAGCGTCGGGTTCACGAAGCCGAGTGGACCTTTGCCTACCTTGATGCGCTCCTCAACAATGCGGTTCAGCAGTGACGCGAAGATCGGCGCCGACATGCTCGTGCCGCCGCTGATACCGAAATCTCCGTCGTACCAGCCGGGGTAGTTCCATCCATTGGCAGCCACATCGGGAATGCCGTGGCCATTGCGGTTGTCTGCATTAAAACTACGTTAGCGTTGTTTATTATTCTTTGGTGAGTTTTCCACTTCTAGGACAACGGAAAGCGAGAACGGGGGATGAGAAAAATACAGGTTTAAGCTCACATATACCGCCGTTAGTGGCGTTTTGCCAGTTTCCGTTGTAGTAGTAGGGGTACGGAGGGTTGGCCGTGTCAAAAAACTGTTTCACTGCTTTCGCCTGGTATGCGGGGATGGGGAAGATGTTGGAAAAGCCGCCGCTGGAGCTGTAGTTGCCGTCGAGGCGGTCCTCCTGTACGAGGACGGCACTCTCGGGCTCGAAGACCGTGTGGCCGGGGAAAACCTCGGTGGCGCCGACGTTGGTGACCCATGGGCAGCTACAGGCTTCCGAAGGAGTGAAGACAGCGTCGTCGTCGCCCAGGCACCCGTAGTAGCTCCCATCCCCATACGTGCCGTAGTTGTAGCCGCCTACGCCTGTGTCGCCTGATGCAATCACGATGGTCACGCCCTGCAGCGCCAGCTTCAAGTACTCGTTGCACTGCCGCTCTTGGTAGAAGTACGGCAGGTCCTGCTCGTACACGCCATACGATATGCTGATGATATTAGTCGGCTCGTAGGTGCCACATTGGAGTTGCCCGAGATAGGGGTCCTCGTCTGCCGGGCTGGCGGTGTCAGGGTACACGGGGTCCTGGCACGCCTCGATAGTACAATCACCTGTCTCACCAAACGCTGTGTAGTTGCAGTACGAGCCGTCGATAGCGTCGAGAAAAGTGTTAAAGATGCCCCTACTCCCAGTATAATAGGCATAGTACTCATCATCTGTCTGGTACAGAGTAATTGTCTGGGGGAAGATAATTGGATACGCAATGGTGAAATCCAGACCGCTCTCTCCGCCATAGAAACCAGCCAGGGGAGCAACGCCGCCATCGATCGAGTCAAGTTTTGGGTGTGTGCCATTGGGGATGGAGGGTGTGTAGGCATTAAAGAACAAGTCAAGATCAGGCTGGTCATAGTAGTCACCCTCCTCGAATATACCTAACGGATTCTTGGGGCTGACTTTGGCATGGGGAGAAGGTGCTGAATAGTCGTAAAGGGCTTGGAGGCAAGCCGGTGTCATGAAAGTATCACAGTTGGAAAGATCATCGGGATCTCTCGAAAGGACTTCCTCCACGTTCTTGACGGGCCGCGGCAGGATATTCTTTGATCGTCTGTGAGAGGGGCTTCTTGCGGAGTCCCTCTTTGTGGCGCCTCTCCGGCGAAGACGCTTGAGATCCATCGTGGTAGACTTCACACCAGGGGTCACGTAATCGATGTGCCCCTGGACATGTGCCGGGAGGTGATAGGCATTGCTGCCAACCATGACCTTGTCGTTGTTGTCGTCGTCATCATGCTTACCATCATGGTAATACTCCGTCTTTAGGAGCTGCTCAGCTTCTTTAACGGTGGCGTCAAAGGCCAGCCAAAGCTTGTTATCGCTATGGGTAATACGCGTCTTTGCAATGCCTGCATCGACGAGCCACTCGGTGACTGTTTCGACAGAGGCATCCGAAGGACGGAAAGCGTCGATTACTTGCTCCTGGCTCCAGTGCTTCCCGAAGTTCGGTGAGGACGGATGCGAAACATCCATGAGCCACGCCTCGGCCTTAGCTATGGATTCTGCATTGTGCTTGAGACCAATACGCATAGGAAGGATAGAATCCGCAGGAACCCGCTTGGTGAGGCCGGGATGGCGACGTTCACGCTTCTCGTGCAAGACATGGGCCGATGGAACGGCGGCAGCCATCGTGGGACCCACAAGGGCCGACACGGCTTCAAGGAGGATGATTAAATGCATGGCGGCGGTGGTAACGACTAAGAGGGATGTCGTGCCTCGTCGTCTTGGCGTCGGGGGCTTTTATGCCCAGCACCAGACGCCATCGCGTCTCGCAATGCTATCGCGGCACATGCCGCCAAAACGCAGGTGGCATCTCACGTCTACGGAACTAGCCTCTTTCAAGAAGGAGGTCGAGCTGATAACGGTTACGCCCCGGTCTCGGTCCTACGTTGCCAGGAAGGGGTTCGAGACTGCAGAGGTACCCCGCGCACGAAGAATATACTAAGTATGTATTGATAATTCTGCTGCAATGGTTGATCGAATCAGTATGTTGATAGAGGCAAAAGTAAGTCGACACTGGGAGGATAGAAAGAAGTACTGTACCTTATGGTTCCAAAGGCTCATGATCAATAACGGCGGAAACGTTAGCATGCGTCATAGTGTGTAGTAAAAGGTGCAAGCAACTCCTCCTAAATAGGCTGATCGTGCACCCTGTAGAATTGGCCTCGTTTGGTTGGCTAAAAAGTCCTTATCAAAGCCGGGTAGCCCGGCGACATTCCGCGCGTCTATCCGAAAGGGTGTTGCCCTGTATTTGATAATGTTATTTCTCGAGCTAACATACGTAGAGTTACTGAGAAGGTATCGCATGTTCGGCCTTTATGTCTCTTAATTTCAAATGCTAATTATTGAACAGGTAACAATAACTAGGAACCAATCATCGTAGGGTAAGTGTGTGCGACAATGCTCGAAATCTAAGTGGTTTTTCAGTCACCATGTCAAGCTGAGTTGCCTGAGCGTGAATTGCACATGGGACATCATTACCTTCAAAGTTTCTTAGCTTCTCATATACCACTTGCCCCCTGAGCTTGCCATGCGCGGTATCAATAAAGCAGCTAGTGTAGTTGTGATAAAGTAATGACTTCATGTTTTCCTCCCACACTGACCTCGACTTTAACAATGGCAGTGATCCAGAACTCTCATTAGTCCATCTAGTACCTATAGATCTTCAAGTAATGAGGCATACCTCCCTCTAGTCTGACAGATCAATACATACTAATGCATAGCAGATGCGACGTTGACACGCGGTTCGCCCATCCACGAGAGGCTCTAGCGTAGACCGTCATAATAGTCATATTCCCAGAGCACTTGTCGCCGTGCTGCTGCCAGATGCTAGCATTGGCCAAGACGTCTCTTAAGCCCAGTGTAGAAGCACCCATGGTTTTATAAGACCATTACATCGGTCAGAAAGTTTATGCCTCGCTTGGCGTCTTGTTTTTAGGGGTGGTATCTAGGAAGATAGTTTGTCTTACTACTTGAAGTAAGACCCCTTATATTTCAAAAGTCGTGTCGCGTCATTACTGTTACTCACAGGTTTAGTTTAATCATGATGCGCAGCAACACGCTCGGCAGTAGCAGAAGCAGCAGCCTGTGCTGTGCTTTATATTTCCCAGCTAACCTTAAGCATATGACCGTCAGAAATCATCAATTATTAAACCTCCTAACAAAGGCTCAAACATGCATGTTTCGGCATCTTCTTATAAGCGCATCACAGTATAGTATATTGCCTCCCAAGTATATAGCTAGCTATGTTTTATCCCGCGAAGTCGAAGCAGCAAAACTGGAAGTTATGTCAGGAATTGTGTTCAAGACCAACTTGGGGGGTCACCGCCGTGGTTTAGATTTGCTCTACCTGCGCTAGGGTGCCGATGATCGAAGCTCTTAAGGGCATTGACCCGAAATACACATGACTATAATTTAGATACGTATCTCGACTCACAGCGGACTAACAATCTTATATAGTACATGATATTATTCGGTAACTCTTTATGGTCTGTTCTGTGGCTATGCAGCCCGTTGGAGGCCTGGCAAATTGATTGGCTATAAGAATTGGCCTAGATGTGGCGCCACGTGAATGATGTTGCCATCATGGTGAGGAGCTGCTCCAACCAAGATGTAGCTCTGAGTAAAATTAGCAACTCGATACTCCGGCAGCTTGAACTCTATATGACCTATTTTCATTCTCCACTTCCATAATTTTGTGTTAGTTGACATATTGAGATGGTGGAAGAGAAGAAATTGGGTCCCGGACCAAGAGAATCCAATTTCATAGATGTCATCTGGCCGGGATGCCATGAAGGAGAAAAGGTATATTCTGTTACGCGAAGATCCTGGTACTACCGTATAGATAGATCATCTTCCGCTAACAATCTATAGCAACGCTACATTTATTATGGAAAGCGGCCACATGTCATTAGCGTTCTCGGCGGGATATTCAAAGTCAGAACGGCTTTTCAGCTGGTACATCAGTACCACAACCTCTCAGGTATTATATCCCCGGCTCGGATCAGGGGAAAGAGCTCTGCAACTTTGAGGGTCGACTCTACAACCTCAACAACTTGTCACCAAAGCACAAACATTACAGACTCCGGAGTATAAAACGATTGGCCGCCCGGGTCGTATTTAGTACAACGTGGAAGGGATACGAAGCTGTTATTTTTAGGTCTGGGTCATTGGAAGAGATCAGACGCGAGGGAGACACAAACTCGAAGCCCTCAATCTTTAGATTTAGTGATTTACAGACCGGAGCCCCCAACGCCCACTTCAATGCAAAGTGGGATGGTAGGCGGGAATGGTATGGCCCACTGGAAATCGATACACTGGCAGAAAAGGACCACAGGCAACAAGATATAGCTGGTAATCATATAGAATCCGGCCTCGTGGTATCCCGTCCACAGATGCGTGTCCAGCGGGGTGCATGGCTTCACAAGGTCCTGGTTTTGGTAGCGTCGCTGTCTGTTGTTACGGCTCTGATTGGTGCCCGGCTTTACAGTACCCTTCTTTTGATAGTGTCCTTGTATACTTGGAGGATTATGCTTTGTTGTGTACTAATTCTTCGCCAAAAGGTAGCTGAATTTGTACGCTAATATCATGTCAAGCTGGAGCGCCTTTAAACAGAGTTGATGGTGGGTTTATGAGAAGCAGGTTTTCTATGGAGTAAATGAGACTGATATAATTAGTGTCAACAAGACCAATGCCTCCTCTAATCTGTACTGTAAGCCTTGCCCATGTATACGACAAAAGCCAGCCGGGAAATCCACACAAGACTTTGGTGGCTGAGAAATCGAAGAGGCTATGTGTAATTTATTAGTATGTCCAAGTAAGTGCCTCCCCCAACTGGCGTGAGTCTCTGGTTGGTGTGGCGCAACACTGGAGGCCTTCAGATAGGGCCTCATGCACCTCCTGCATGGGATGGCGTCTCCGAATTCATCTGAGTGGCCCACATCCTCCCATGTCAGCAAACTCAGCGAAAGTGCACCTTTTCAGGCTGCTGATTGGCGTGTCTTCGGAGCATGCTGTTGCATCAAGCTGGGGATGAGACTGCCTCCCAATCAGCCTAGAAGGATGGGGGCCAGGGAAGCTGGATGTCCTCGTGAGGAGCCCCTCCGGAACGGGAGGCTCAGTTTTCTCAGACACACAATTCCCCCCCTATTTAATATTCGACGGCTCTCGTTGTACCTATCTGCTAGCTAAGGAACGAAGAACTGCTGGTGGCGGGCAGACTACCAGGTCCCCTTCGGAGACACTCTATACGAACTGTGATTTAACCGCTAATTGCCATACTGCGCCATGTCTGCTCTTGCGCCACGCAATCGTTCAGAGATCCATATCGCTATCATCTGCGCCCTACGTGCCGAGGCGGATGCTGTCCACAGTGTTCTAGATAGATGCTGGGACGACGATGGACACCGTTACGGAAAAGCCAATGGTGACACCAACTTCTACACCGTTGGCTCGATCGGTCAACATAATGTTGTTGTCGTGCGCTTGTCCGGCATGGGGTCTATCCGGGCAGCGACAGCGGCGGGCGATATTCGCCACAGTTTTCCAAACATCGAACTAGCTCTAGTTGTCGGAGTATGCGGAGCTGTGCCTGAACCACCATCGCATGAAGGGATATACTTGGGGGACCTCATCGTCAGTTCCAGAGTCATCCAATATAACTTCGGCCGCCAGTATCCCAACGGATTTGAGCGCAAGAATGCCCTTGACGATAACTTACCTGGGCCCGACCGCCAGGTCCTAAACTTTCTAAGCATGCTGGAACTGAAGCACCACCATCAACGGATCCAAGCCGAAATTACCTCGAATCTACTCGAACTTGAGAGGAAAGAAACTCCGACATTATATCCAGGGGCTGATCGCGACCACCTCTATGACCCCCTATTCATACACAAACATAGGGTCCCCGGTTCGTGCGACAAATGCGACGCAAGCGATGGATTGAATTGTCAAGCCGCAGTTAAGGAAACATGTCAAAATTTAGGCTGTGAAAATCACATCAAACGGTTCGGCCGACCCATTGGCGGTAACGACCAGCAGCCCAAGCATATACCCGAATTGCATATCGGCCCCATCGGATGTGCAGATACGGTGATGAAATCTGCGGTCCACAGAGACCAGATAGCCGAAAAAGACGGAGTCATCGCTTTTGAAATGGAAGGTTCCGGCGTTTGGGATCAGTTTCCCTCCATCGTCATCAAAGGCGCTTGCGACTACGCTGACAGCCATAAGAGCAAACATTGGCAGCCTTATGCTGCGATCATTGGTAAGTCATCAAGAGCAGGGTTGCTTCATCACTTTCGCTTCCAACGCCTCTCTTGTCACAATTTTCATCTGCTAACGGCTGGTCGTAGTAAGTCTAGAGCAGTGCTCCGCCCATTCCTCGATTTAACGATACCGAGGCTACATGCTCTGGGTATTCCAGAATATTTTGGTCGAGAGACTAACCCGAAATCTTACCGCCATTTAGGCTGCCATTGGTATGAAGTCTATTTTGAATCTATGGACATCGGATGGGAGCCCTCAAGACGTTGGTAAGTTGCTATAACTGGAAATCTGGAAGGCGGCGCGTATTACTGACACGATAGATGTCACAGAGCAAGTCTCTTCTTTAGGCTCACCCGTCACGGGTCGTGTTCAGACCCATCATCGCACCGATAATACTTCCTTTATCCCATCCGAAATCAACGACTCGTCGTTGCCCAAAGGGGACAGAGATCCTGTGTCGAGTAAGTATGCTTACAATATCTAAAATTCGTGTGCCTGACTAGTCACAGATCTGAGAGCTGCGCTTACTTACAAAAGAATGCATGCGAGATCCGACCAGATTCGTTCTCAGAACATTCCAGCGAAATCTCTCGACTGGATATGGTCAACATCGTTTAAAAGCTGGTTGAAGACGACTTCCGAGCAGCCTCCGCCCTTTTGGGTCACTGGCAAACCTGGATCGGGCAAATCGACACTTATGAGATACATCGTTGATTGCAACAAGACCAAGAAGCTGCTTAGAAAAGTCGACCAAAACTTCAAACTTGTCGAGTTTTTCTTTGACTTTCGAGCGGGAACATCAACCGCTAATAACCGCTTGGGAGTCATGAAAATGATCATCTCCCAATTGTGCGACTACGATGGCGAAATAGAGTCAAGGCTGGCATCGAGGAACAACCACGATCCGATTGAGAAGATGAGCGAGGATCGCCTGATACACCTCTTTGGGACACTCCTAGAGAGCATTACGGGTCGGACATACGTGTTCATTGATGGTTTGGATGAGTTTACGGGAGACTACACCGATCTGGTCTACTTCCTAGAGAAGCTTCAGAACAAGACACCGATCCAAATGTGCTTAGCAAGTCGTCCAGAAGCGGTGTTTCAACAACACTTTGGGCGATTCCCTCAATTGGCCATGCAGGATTTCAACGCCGCTAGCATCCGCGTTTATTTTGACCATGCCATTCGGGACGCAGGCGATCAGCTACAAGGCTCCAAGGCCTTCAAAAATACTAACATACGCGACGCGTTAGTTCGCAAAGCGCAAGGTGTCATCATCTGGGCCCGATTTGCCATTGACAATCTGCTACGCATGGATCCAGACGACATATCTGAAGCCAATCTCGAGGCTACTATCGAACAGCTTCCGGAAGACCTTGAACGGATGTACGATCGAACGTTGAGGAATATTCCAAGAGACAGCGCTGAAGAAGCTGCGTTACTCTTGGTCTTCATCACCGAAGTCGGCGAGGGCCACGTCGATGTCGAGACGCTTTACGGCTTTTGGCACTACTTCTATCTCGATTTGAGGGGTAAACTGCCCTCTGGTCCAGAGTCAGTGAGTGGATTGACCCTGGCTTCATTCAAGACGCGATTGCAGCGTATTCTCGGCTCTTTCATCAATGTACTCAAAATACAACCCGTCTACTCCATGCGTCGTATGATTCGTACACGAACAGGACCTAGAAGATTGCTCCTGCAGCATAATGATTCCTTCTACAATTCGAAAACCCAGAAAATAGGGTGGGCAGAGTCATCCAGCTACATCGACATGGCGAGGCTCTTTTTATCAAGCCAGCCAACTTGGGACGCCAGATTGACGCACCAAACCTTATACCATTATTTACAACAAAGCGAGCTCCTGAAATCCCTCTTGCCAGAGGAGTTTCGGGTCGGAAATGCAGGCGCTATCAGGTCAAAAATCTACACGGATGCCATCGCGTCAGCAACCGATCGCAGTGGTCTCAATCGCAGTCAGCTCATTAGCATACTTTATAGCATAAAGGACGTAATCGTTGCAAATGATTCCTTTGAAATTACAATGGCTGATGGAGACTGGACACTCATGATTCGCGATGTGGTACAAGACGCGTCATGGAAGCTGCGTTCGGCGTTTCTCCGCTTTTGCATCTTCAACTTCTATGATGATGCAGGCGATTGTACTGCTGGCGAGACCTACGAGTTATGGAACAAGGTGCTGCAGTCGCCATTGCTAGCGCTATTCCTTTATTATTATTGGTTAGATCAATCTTCTCTTCCATACATTGGGAAGCATGAATATTTTCGACCTTTAAATCATCTGCAACCCAGTGAGATTATCCATGTCCAGGCTGCCGTCTTGATGGGCAAGTCTGGCTACCTCCGCCGAGCTATGGATCGTTTGACCAACAACGCTTCGCTGTCATCAGAATTCTGGAACGGCCTGCTCTGCCTTGCCATAATACCTATCTATTATTCTGACATCAATACCTCCTCGTTATTCATGATAGTTAATCTGATTCGCCCGCATTGTAGTGAAATCCCCTTCGGTTTCTTTGACATGGCTTTGGAATTCATGACTCGGCGTGCTATAGATTGGGAAGGTACGTCACGTGTCAGCGGCAAATACCTTTCAACAGAACGGCGTCTGTTTCGCAAGCTGTGGTTCTCCATCCAACAGTTACCACTAGGTTTGGCACCTCAGACAAATACGGAACAGTGCAGCTGTGAGCGCCGCGATCATCCTCTTATTCGGTGGATTTACTGGTATTCGACGCTCCCCCATTATACACGGTCTATCGCATTCGAGGACGGTTTTCTACTAGCCCTTCGGATCGCAGTAGACAATGACAGCCTCACTCACGCGCCATGTTCCAGACACGGCAGTATTTTTCACCATCTTATCGATTATGTTGATAAGTTCGTTGATGAACGACGTCCGTATGACGAAGTTCCCGCCGACCGCGTTTCCGCAATCTCCCAGCAGCTTTTCGTGATATTCGTAATCCTCGCTCGACTAGGCTCTGATCCTAAGATCACGTTTGGACAGGCAACGCCTCTGGGCCGGCTCGAGCATTTGCAACTACGAGTTGAGTCTACAACGAAAGGGAGCATTATTCCGCGAAAAGACGTGCTCATTGGATATCTCGTGGCCGCTATGATTGACTGTCTGCGGCATCACCGAGACAATGGGCTTTGGCCGGATTTCGCGGGTAACCTCGAAGACTGGTTCTCTATACCCCGGTGGTGTCCACCCCTAGACCCAGAGGAATGCCCAATTTCACAGGCCATGAATGATGTTGCTCGGATTAATATAGACGCGTCCTACAATTTTGACGAGAACTCTGATGATGATGATGATGATGATGATGATGATGATGATGATGACTAGACAGGCGGGCGGGCGTGAATGAATTCTGCCTCTCGGATTTCCCTAGCAACGGTCATGACGGATAATCAGAGCGTGGTCGCGGAGATGCGACTGTGGCTCAGTCTACTTCTCACGCAGCGTGTGATGGGCATATGCAGTCACTTTAATGCGGAGCTCGGGTCGGTATCACTGGAGATGAAAGGGGGGATTCCCGGGCTGATCTCAACTTCGCTGTCTCTACGTTGACAAGGGAAAGACTTGGCTTTGGAGGATCCACGCGTACATGACGACTTATCTTAACAGAGACATCGGGTCGTATGTACATGCTGGGAGAGGACAGTGCCGAGCTGCTAATCGAGAGCGCTGGTCGACTACGTCTTGGAACTGCAGTAGAAGCGACAGGGATTTTATCAATCTCATATTCCTTCAAGCTTGCGGAGACCCTGCTTGCGCTCACAGACGAGCCAGCGGGTCGGAAGCTCTTTCGTGTCATGGCCCCTGCTGTCAGTTGACGCGCGCGAGTTTGCGGGGTAGGAACGTGTTGGGATTCAGTAAATAGGCGCCTATCTCAGGAAACGGCGCTTGCTACAGACTGACTGGCGCAGAGGGCGTGGTTTGATGCAGCGCGATGTGAGCTATACCGAGCTCTTGTGCGCTAGGGTGGGATGGTGTATTGTACCGTTTTGGGTGTGTTAACATTTCGGCTGTCTAGTGCGAAGCTCTGATATACCTATAACTTCGAGAAACCAAGGTATGAGGAGATTGTGTCAGGTCAAGACAGGTTTTTGGCTCGTGTTGTTGAGGTTTCCGGGTTGTTATCTGGCGGGATTATTGGCGCTGAATGTTGGATCTACAATGAGTTAAGAGGACGTTGTGGGAGTCTAGTTGTCGACGGTGAATGTGATGTAATTGAGCTATCTCGCACGGATGGTGCCTGAGTCTAGATTGAATAAACTAATTAGCTCAAGATAAATCTTGGGGTGATTATTCGTGAAGATACAGAAGAAAGTTTCAATTCGACCGATAGTGCGTAACCCAGCGTTCGAAGCCCGCGTATGATGACCAAGGATTGGTAGTTTGACACTGATAAACAAGGCTTCAAGTTCGTGATATCCTTTTATAGCTCAACCTTCAGGCTTTGGAAAAAAAAAAAAAAAAAAAAAAAATCATTACAGAACAAGTCATTCCGTACACCACGATCCCAAACCACCTGGACTTCTCATCCCTCAATTGAACCGGATATGATACTAGAAAATGCACATCACGACGTATAGCGAGCGTTGGTAGATCAACTCTTACTCACAACAGATACTGTCACATTCTTGAAAGTCAGGGCATTTGCATTAACCCAATACTCCTTTGAATTACGTTCTACAGCCCCTAACCACAATGGCACCATACATGGGATGAGAGGGTTCTTCAGGGGGGCACAGAACGGTAACAATCCAGAATCCGAGAAGAGATGAAAGAGGTGGGGGGGCCGTCGATGAGGGCTACCTTCGCCATATCCCATGTAACTATATCACAGAAAATATAGGTTAAGGCTAACGTCCAGCGTGCCGAGGCCGAAACAGAGCAACAGGCAGCTAGCAGCCGGTGTAGCGCTGAGTTTTAGTAAGCGGAGACGCTCGCTCCGCCGTAGCTAATTTTATATTTTATCAAACATTATCAAATGTACTCAGTTTCCATTAGAAAATGTCCCTTTAGTTGACTGCGAAGCACTCACCTCGCCCAGGAAGCAATAGATTACTAGAAGTCTTATGCAACGCTTCTTACTTCCGATATAGATAGTACTAGATGACATCTATTATCCCCATAGCATATGCTTTCACTAGCATGTCATGCAATGAGGAAATAATACTCCCGATGTGGAGCATCTCTTTCGCCTTGATGGACTTGATTGTTTGCGACGGCTGTTGACAGAAGTAACGGCAGAACCCATAAAATATGAAATTGTACAATCTCATCAGCGGGACGTGGTTCGAGAGTACCGAGAGCGTTGTTTCCGTGCTGAGGTTTGAATACTCTACGACTAGTTGTTTGATGGGACGAACTGATTATGCGCGAATGAGTCCGAGGCGGCAGGCTAAGTCGCCGTCATCAGGCTCTGGAGACTATCATGAACTATATGTTGCAAGAACTACCGAGACCGGGCCCTCAGTCGCCATGCCAACAGTGATCCTCCCTATTGCCTTCTATAACGTTGCGAGGGTCTGAGAAAAACGCGCCTACGGCCGAAACGTGCTGTTCTATCCTCTCTTGGAACCGCGCCGGCGAACTCGCTGCACTAGGCATTGGACCGGATTCGGATCTGCAAGGACTTTGAGTAAATCAAGTAATGAATCAACGTTGAATGTATCGTTAAAGTTCTAGCCCGTGTACATCATGATGAGACTTTCGGCGCCGCGTAGTATCTCTTGCTACTGTGATGGCTTGGCTCATTTCTATCGACTACAGAGAATTTCTCCATAAGGGACTTACTTCAACTTCTATCCGACGTCTAATCTTCAACTCTTTAGTGGAGTTGTGGACTAATGACTCGCCAAAAAGTAATTAGATTCGGACGTTAATATGATGTTAAGCTGGTGCACCTTTTAACAAAATGAAGCAAAATTTACAAAATAATGAAAATTAATAGAACCAGTAAATAGTATAAAACTAATACTTTTTAAATCTACTGTCGCATACGCTGGCACAGCCACCACCAAGGCTACTTGTAAGCTATATATGTATATACCGAAGCCTCGATATCCAACTTTTGGGTATTGGAAACCTTTTAGCTATTAGAGCAGTGGCATACATGCTAGCCATTACAACATCTACGCTATAACTTTTACTTCTGTTTTTGATTATAAGTAGCTACAAAACCTATGTAATGACTTTATTATTGTTTACATAAAAAAAGAAGTGAATATATTAGAAGAAGTTAGTTTAAATTTAATCATATTGTGCAACTAAAACTCGAGAAGATGGAAGGTATGGCTTCTTAAAAAGGAGACTAAATAGCTCTCAATGTCCGATATATAATTATAAGATACTAGTGCCTCCTGTTAATATCAAGAAATCTCACAATGGGCGTCTTCATCTCGGGACCCAACATCTACAACCATGCTTAGTGTGCGCCCACCTGCAGTCTCATTACGCGAGACCGAGTCTCTAGCCGTCTCTGTACCGCCGTGCTGGATGATGGGACTCCATGGCTCCTCATCTTTGGTTTGTCCCAACCAATAAAGCAATGAATAGCTCGTGTTTCCATGGGTACAAGAGCTTCCTAAGTCGAGAGCTTCATGAGCTGCAAGCGCTAAAGTAAAGTCGAAGTAGGGTTCTCACTCTTCTTTGAGGTGTTCTTCGCTTGTGGCTCGGAAGCCGTCATCTTGAGCAAAGGAACAGGTACTTGATGTGTTGTGGTCGACTGAATAGGTATACAGATGTTCGGTGCTATGACTGCTGAATCAGGTGTTTATGTGGTTGTTGCTTCTGGCGGTTAAGACGCTGAAGGACCTACTATACTCTTGAGCCGCGGAGAATGATTTTTATACTCGAACAGGCCGTACTAGATAGATGTCACTCATATTTGCCCCAACTAACCTAACACATGCCTGGGCAGCTGTGCGGCATATTTGACGTGCTTGAGCAGGTGCCTGGCCAGGCCATTTTCCCTGACCAGGTTTCTGACGGTGGGAAGCACCACCACGCATGTCTCGATTATCCAATAGCTTAAATGGCCCAGTGCCTCTCAATAGGCCATATCGGTGACGTATGTGAGATAAGTGTCAGAATAGTTAAAGGGTATTGGATAATAGGTAGTCTGACGGCTTCCCTACGCATACTTCACCCAGGCGGGTAGATAGCCCATTTCGCTGATTGGGCATTCGATGATTCGATAGGAGGTCTCGATTCTAATCCTCAGCCGTCTACCTATCAGCTAAATGGCCCGTTGCAGGTTATCCCAAAGCCGCATTAATAAGAACTGGATAGGAGGATTAAATTGACCAATGAGGGAAATGGCCCTATAAATACCTACTGCAAATACTTAGGTACAGACATCCAGCCGTATGTACTATACTAAGTAAGTACCTAGGTTACTTGGAGAACCACTCAGCCCCTGCCTATTAGCAATTCTCAGCCAATCAAGAAAAGGGCCTAGGTAGAGAGCATCATTCATCTAGGCTTAATTTGGACTAGATCAGGGCGTTGTCCGTACCTACGTACCTGTATATACCTAGTATTACTTAGTATAAAAGACACCCCCCACCTTCGAGGGCTAAACTGAGCGTCCATCATCACCACCACCGCCCTCGTTGGCACAGGTGTGCTTTCATGCACCGAATCGACGGCTCTAAAGTACCGTCGACGCAAACCCGAATCGACCTCACTGGTCATAACAACGTCTCTTAGGTGTTAAAGCGCCGGTCTCCGGCGCTTTCACCATTCGGAGTCACCAAAATGATCACCACTTAGAGCAAGATGAACCCGAGGCAGGCTTCCCGGAATGGTTTGATTATGACAAGTACTATGATACACCCAGCCAGTGCGGTGTAGGCGGGGGGATTTCCAGAGCACGAGATGGTTTGAGCGATTCATTGCCTGCTATTTCCCCTCGCGAAGCCCTCCGTCCTAGCTGCACGGACGGGTATTGCTCTTCTCAATACACACTATCCCGCGGTACTTGGTCAAGCACTGGCCAAGAAACGCACTCCCCTAATCACGATATCGACCTTCATTCGCACCCGGTTTCTTCACCGATTCATTCGTCTTCAACTCGGTCATCGCCGACCTCCTCGCTAGATCGCCATGCTCCCTCTACGTCATCGGTCTCCAGTACTAGCCCAACATTGTCAGCACGCACCTCTGATGCTCGTCAATGCGACATATGTCACGAGCTACAGCCTGACGTTGGGCAGCTGATGTAAGTCTATCTCTGAAGCCGTCAGGGATGGTTCACAAGCTCATGAAACGATGGACTAGAGACCATCTAGCGTCGAGGCATCCCGGAACTACATCCGATCCGTCAAGACCTTATTTCTGTGGGCGCGACAAGTGCTCAAGAATCAAGTCGCTCAAAGACTTCAGACGTCACCTGACGAGAACAGCCGCTCATTCGCAGGTAGCGTGGCGCTGCTGCTGTGGCTATCGGTCTTATAGAAAGGAAAACTTCCGGAATCATTTCAAGCGAAGGACCTGCACGGCGGCTGAGCCGTATCACTACGTGTGTGCTTGTGGGGGTTTCAAGGTCGATAGTCGACAAGATAATGCGTTCGTTAAGTTCTCAGCTCACTTCGGGCCCTGCGAAAAGGGTCAGAAGGGGCGTCCAAAGGGAACTTAGCCTTCGTAATAGGGGGGACAGCGACTAGGTTTGTGTCTTCAGAGACCAACCATTGTCTCGAAAATCGACCCGCATTTCGTTATTACTGACGAGTATAAGTATTTTGGGCCTTTGGTGGATGATGGCTCGGTAGCAGATCTGCTACTAGCTGGGTGACTTGCTAGTGGCTTTTAGCATCTGGGTTCTGACGCCGTTGGCAGGCTTTGGTCGTCTGGCATACTTACTACACGTTGATATCAGGTTTGCGTTTTGAGAGATACGGTTTGTGTTGTTATCGACCAACCTTCTCTCGAGAACCAGCCGGTATCCCGTCACTACTAACAAAGGTACGTTGAGCTTTAGGTCGATGGATTCGGCCGGCCGACGTGCTGCCCGCAAGTTGAGATAGGGCTACGTTTTTAGAAATAACGTTTGCGTCTTTAGAGACCAACATGCTTCTGAATACCCGCCCGCTTCTTGCTACTACTACTACTTTGAGCATGTGTCATGGAATTGTCCTATGAAGAATCATGAAGGGTTGCCGAGCCCTCGGGTAACTCGAGTAATATTTTGGATGATCAATGAATGGTCAATCGGTCTGGAACTACGACTTGAGCTGAAGAAGCTCAGACCCTCGCCGCCATTGGCCCGCCAACAGCTGTGGGCATCTCGGTACCCTCCCAGCTTATTAATTATAGGGCTCGGCGTCGGGGTGTTGCGGCTCTATCTTGTTTCATGTAGTCTATTAGGCTTTTCTAGTCTGGTTGGGTTTTCTCTTGAAGAGTAGATATCCCCTTTCATGTATGCCCTCCTATTGTATATCTCGACCAATCATTTCTTTCTTTGCTCGATTCAAGCACATACTGCCTCTTCATGTACTTGATGAGCCGTCTGTATTATTAGGGTTTTCATATACTTCTGATAGTCGGGTGGGGATACGGAGTACGGTGGCCTCGACAGCTCACCCATACCCGGGGCCGTCCGAAACGACATTAAACTAATCTCACAAGTATAAGGAAGAAAAGGGACATATATAACATATGCGGGGATTTTCTGTTAATTGAATTGAAACGTGTTCTCTTTAATCGTCAGGTTCCCCATCGATTTAGTGAATTAAGTGTCTGCGAGCCTCAGGAAGTGTACGTTAAGCCTATTTCCTGGAGGCTTGAATCCCCGTTGGGTACGAAGCCTACAGGGCTCACTTCAATACCCTAGTCATTTGCCACTGCATCCTCGTGCATCGCACTGTCAGGATTGCTGCCATGCCCGCCACGGATTTCTAGATATAACCCCCAGATAATATAATGCTATCAAAGCTACTCATGCAATGAAGCCAGTAGTCAAGTAAATTAAGAATTACATTGTCTTATCTGGAGGTCGTTGTGGGATTTGAATTCAAACCAATTACTATTATGTGAAGTTAAGGTATCGACCCGCCGGAGGATAATTCCCTTCGTTGTAGGTTTGTTTAAGGAATTAATTGTGCACTCAGTAGCTAAATATTTTGCTTAGTACTTGGTGTTCGTGGGTCGTTCCTTGCGTACCTAGGCAACTAATTAATTAACTTGCCGGCTACTTAGATTTTGCAGAGACGCTCACTTGGTTACTGTTGGTCTTATTGCCTCGCGGCGTTAGTCTGCTTTAACTTGAGCAATAGCCAAAGTCATTACTATTATCGAGGGACCCATCATAATGGACATGTAAGTATGAATCTTAGTGTTTTGAGCTGTTCACATTCCGAACGCACTTTGGAGGTTCTTCATGCTAAGAAACCATATATATATATATTACATCAACATAATGTAAAGCGATGCTGGCAACGCTGCTTGCCCTGCCAAGTCTACAAAGCGGGTACACAACACACCTTTCGATCAACTGTACTTCCTAGGCCCTAAATAGTTCGCCCATTGAAACGGTAGCCGAACTCTCAGTAATATATCAGGGCTAGATCCCTACAAGACTCTAAAACTTCTGTTGTTTCCTACTGGTAGGTAGGTAGGTTGCTGGTTCACACGGATGCGAGTTGTGCTTTAGTAGGATCAGACAGACCCATATAAAGTCTCATCATCCGTTATTTCATTACTAATTGTATTGTATTATCTATATAGCGCGGTACACAAGCAACTACCTTCACTTTCAAGACGCTTTGGCCTTTTGTTGTCTCCGCATCTTCCAAGCCTTAAGCTCTGTAATTAGGCCCATCACTAAGGGAACACCCACAGGGCCGAGTAGAGGTAGGTAAACCGCCACTTTATGTTCGTCGGGAAAATAAAGCTGTCCGACCATGCTTTTCTCGAAGAATGCTCGTTCGGCCTCTGTCTCTGCAATACGCGCGTGTTCAAGGCTGTCCGCGCTCCCTAACTGGGAGCATGCTAATTCGAGATGATGTATCGATTTGGCCACACCTTCTGCTACGCTGGAAGGGATCGAGATACTTGGTAAAGCCAACGACAGACGGGCCAGAGACCCTAGGGACGACGATGCGCGTAGGAGCATATCTACAGATCTGACGCGTGTAAGTGTCGATAAACGCATTGGTAACGAACCCGACTGCGGAGTTCCGAGCAGAGAGAGGAGATGTGATGCGAATGTCAGGATTGGCCGTTTCAAAAATTCCGAAGGTACGTGGGTTGTCGCAGGAGGGGAAAGTAGGTACACTGAGCCCCATTGTGGGACAAGCCACGATTGGGACGTTTCTTCCCCTGAATATAAACCGATAGTTTGATTTCCCATGAAAATAACGAAGTTGATGGTTGGCGCTCCTCCTATCGACGGGGACAAGGGCCATTCCGCGGCATTAATAAAAGAGGACAAGTCCTCTTTGGAAAGAACTTGCGACTGCACGCCGGGTATCGCGTACAGCTGAACTTGGGTATCAATGGTGAAGTTGTGGATGGGTTTGAGCATATCCAACACAGGGCTCATATACTGATCGATAGCAGAATCAATGTCCCAACTACTAGGAGTTGAGCCACTTGTGAACAGCGAGAACGTCAAGTGATAGGTGCCTGAGTATTTCATCGACCGCGTCATTCGTTTCGACAGTGACTCATCGATGCCGTGAGAGCCACTCGGGCGCTGGTCCGGAGATATAGTCGATGTCTCAAGTAGATAAGACATGATAGCTTGCTCTTCGGCGAAAGTTTCGCGAAGCTGAGCGGCAATATATGTCGCAAGACCGGAGGACTTCGCCTCTGGAGCAGGTTTCGAGCTTGGAGGGTATGTAATTTCAAGGATGGGTAGGTGTGCGTGGAGAGAGGATGCGGGTGTAGACGCCGCATCGTCGCCTTGTGTCAATCGCACAACTAGTGCGCTATTCGCGTCGCTGTGTGGTGTCGTGGTATCTTCTAGGGAAGTGGGAGAAGCAGCCTCGAGCCGTAAGCGGTGGCCGGGAAAATCGGGCATGGCGTCGAGGGCATGTTGGGCGATGGAGATCAGACTCTGGGCCTCTTGGTGGTTGAGGTTGGGAGACTCGACGGCGATGCGAATAGAGAACACTGGACTGCATGACTATACGTCGACATTTTTAGCGGTATCGGAAGTGCTGGGTGCTTGTGGCGAGCTCACCTTTCCATCAGCCCAGTCCATCATCTGGCTCAAGGGTAGATTCGCCCGGTAGATGGTGGTCGTTTTCCACCATATCGGAATGCCCAAGCATAAGACGACGAGCCAGAAGGATGCAATAATGATCGAACGCCTAAAGATATGGGACTGTTGTTCGGGAGGCGGGGGCTTGGGCTTCGTCGTTATGGTCGCTGTTGTTGTTGTTGTCGTCATCGTCGTCGTCGTCGTCGTCGTTGTCGCATCGAGCTCTGTTTTCGCTGTGTCGAGGCCGCTGCTATTCTGCCCAGAACTTGTTGGCTTCGTCGGTTCCTCTCCGTCGAATGTAGTAGATCCATCCTTGCGATTCCTAGTAGTGGAAGAAGACATGGCGCCTATTTCAAGTCGTAAGGCCGATATATAGCTTTCCTGCTATCATGATCCATGTATACGGAACAAGTGAATTGAATCGCCCCAAAGTGCCGAGCAAGGGAAAAAGAAGCGGCGGTTACTAAAAGTTCCGCATGGGCGCAGCGGTACTGTTATCGCAGGTCTGCTGTTCCTGTTCTAAATTGGGTCCTATTTGCGTCTTACGCCCCTCAATGTTGAAACCTTGATGGCTGAGGTGATGATTCCAGTCATCAAGCATGGAACTGCCCAGGAGGACAGTTTCACAAGGATCCAACGGTTACGTGCATGCATTGGTCGCGACTAATGCAATTAGGCCATAAACTACTTAGGTAGCATGCGTCGTCTGTCATTAGTGCATCCAATCTTTCTAAGTGGCCGCTCCACTGGGCACCACCTACATACATAGATGTCCCGCTCACCTTCAAATGGTAGTATCCAGGTACCTACTCGGGTATAGTAAGTCTTTATCGGCAATTTGTTATCCATCTTGAAGTTACAAAACCTGTTGTACACTGTCGTCCGGGTTTGGACGCCTGACGGCCTGACCTGGTTGTGAATATCACTAAATTTAGGGTTGATATACATGATAGGTATCCCTTGCGAGATTTCCCAATCATGGATTTACATCACCCTTAGTTATACGGAGTATATACGTGGTTATTGGCCAAGTACATAAAGATTGCTCCAATATACCGACTAAATAGTGAAGATCATACAAACACGTCTAATGTCACTAACGTTTAATGAGTGGTATAGTATTGTGATGAACGCATGGCAAATAGATCAAAATATTGGCTTTGCATGTCAAGCCGGCGGTTGTCATGGCATACCTACATGTAGGTACCCGCTAGTCCAGGAATCCAGGGTATCCTCTTCAGAGCAAAGCCCCTGTTCGGCGCCTTGTTAGTGTAATGCTAGGAAGAGAAGATGCCGAGGCACAAAGCGTCTGTGTGGCGCTGCTCTCTGTCTCCAACCCCCCAACATGCATAGTCAGGTTACCAAATCCATAAAGTAGTTTCAACAGCAACACATCATCATACATGTTCATTTATATATATATATAGCATGGGTGTTCGACCGCCTGGGAAAGGTTGATTCTGTCTTAATTCCCGACTTCTGCCGTATACTGTGTCTGCATCACTGATTAGAGCGTTATCTTTCATAAAGAGCATCTGGTGGTATCCAGCTTTCCTGTATCTATACCCAGCGCAACATTGAAGAGCATTTTCGGGGTAATGAAGAAAGAAACATAACCGAACATAGTTATCTTATGCCTGAATCTGCACAATGCCTCGTAAGTTAACCTTATCCGCAAAAAGCTCACTACCCAATTCGGCAAGTCAATCTACATAAGTAATCTTGTAAGACTAATGTCTGCCTCTCAAAACATCAAGTGCCTTTAGCTTTGACGGTACCAGCCGCCGCCGCCGGACTGGCGTACCTCAACGCAAAGACGTCATTTTGGTATGATACGACTCTGATGAGGGGCATGGTACCAGCCGTCTACCGGAGCAGCAGGCGCGAGTCTACCGATCGTGTCAACCTCTTCTACCGTCTGGAAGAGATCGCTACCGGCAAGTCGGCCCATCGTGTGGGCATTCTATTCGAGGATCGATCATGGACCTATGCGCAGATGTACGACGCCGCTCTCAAGTACGGAAATTACTTCAAGTCCAAGTTCGACCTAAAACCTAAGGACATCGTCTCACTAGACCTCATAAATTCCGACCACTTTCTCCTAGTCTGTTTTGGTTTGTGGTCTATCGGTGTAAAGCCGGCCTTTATCAACTACAACTTGACAGGGGACGCGCTGTGTCATTGCGTGAAGATAGCGAACTCGGTGCTCCTGTTGGTCGATGTAGATGTCGAATCTCACGTGGATGAGGATGTCCGCTTGAAGCTAGGGGACTTAAGAATTGAGCTCTTTACGTCAGAATTCATCTCAGCGGCCCTTGCCGTAGATCCGGTACGGCCACCCAATGAAGTTCGATCCGGCGATTTGGGCCGTGACATGGCGGGCCTCATCTATACCTCCGGCACGACCGGACTCCCCAAGGCCGCTATCGTATCTTGGAACAAAATCACATCAGGTTCAAACTATGTAAGAGGGTGGCTCAACACGCAGTCCTCTGACATATTATACACGGTACATGAAACGCGTTTCCGGTGATAACATTTTCACTTGACACTGCTGACTGGCTAACTTCTCTAGCCGATGCCGTTGTACCATTCCTCCGCCTTGATCATAGGGTTCTTCCAATGCTTTGAAGCTGAGGCTACCTTCGCTGTAGGTCGCAAGTTCTCCACAAAGACATTCTGGAAAGATGTACGCAAACATAACGCCACCATCATTCAGTACGTTGGAGAAACCTTCCGGTATCTCCTCGCGGCCAAACCTGATACTGACCCAACAACGGGAGATAATCTCGACAAGAAGCACAGCGTCCGTCTAGCTTTGGGCAACGGGTTGCGCCCGGACGTGTGGGCCAGATTCCAGGAACGCTTTGGAATCGAAAGTGTCGCCGAGTTCTACTCCGCGACCGAGGGTTTCGGAGGCACGTGGAATCATTCCCGTAATGACTTCTCCCGGGGCGCCATAGGACGCAACGGGTGGCTCTTCGGCCTCTACATGAAAAGAAGGATTGCCATTGTGGAGCGTGATCATGAGACGGATGCGCCCTACCGGGATCCGAAGACAGGGTTATGCCGCGCCGTGCCCCGCGGCGCAGTTGGAGAGCTGCTCTACGTGTTACCGGAGGACACGGAACAGATGTTCCAGGGCTACTACAACAACGACAAAGCGACCGACAGCAAGATCATCCGGGACGTCTTCAAGAAGGGCGACAAGTACTTCCGCACGGGGGATCTCATCAGCTGGGACCCGGAAGGGCGCATGTACTTCCACGACCGCATCGGCGACACGTTCCGGTGGAAGAGCGAGAACGTGGCGACAACCGAGGTCAGCGCCACGATCGGTCTCCACCCGGCCGTCGACGAGGCCAACGTCTACGGCGTGCAGCTGCCTCACCACGACGGCCGGGCCGGGTGCGCAGCGATCGCGCTCAAGACGGCGCCTGATGCAGCGCTTCTTCAGTCGTTGGCTGAACACGCCAAGGCCAAGCTCCCCAAGTACGCCATGCCCATCTTCCTGCGCCTCGGGAAGGGCTTGTCTGCGGCCGTGACGGGCACCAACAAGCAGCAGAAACATAGCCTCAGGGTGGAAGGCGTCGACCCTGCCAAGGTCGGCGACGACGAGCTGTACTGGCTCAAGGGCGACACGTATGTCAGGTTTGGCAAGGAGGACTGGGATCGGATGAATGCCGGTCAAGTCAAGCTGTAAATAATCTTGAATGTCTCTTTGCTGTCATACAGAGCTTTGAGCGAGTCTCGGGACCATCCATGACTACTTAAGTATATTATATTAGATATATAGATGGCAAAGTGGTGGTAACCATGTCTACGCATATAGGAAAGCAGCCCTCTTTCATAATTGCCTAGCTGCTCAAAGTATTAGCAATAATTACCCGCTTCTTGCAATCTCATTCCTTTTTTGGATTCGACTAACAGTCAAATACTTACCTAGCTACGTAGTTGTATATAAGTGATTTACCTAAGACGATACAAGCGACTGAGATGGCTTAGGTAAATGCCTAGGATAGATTGATCACGGATTTAGTTAAGTTACTTAGGTACTTACGGAGTACCTAGGTACTCAATGGGTGCCTTAGGCAGGTACTTATATGATAAGTAGGAGGTAACCTTAGCGCAAGTTGCCCCGCCCCCACCATCAAATTCATCCATGCTGTCTGCCCCTCCAATATTTGTTAAGTTCAGATCAAATTGTTCGGTTTTTGTTTTTGTTTGTTTGATTCGAGTCGGCAGACAGCTCCAACATCTTCGCCATGTCGGCGGACCTTCATGCACCACCCGTTCTGTCAACACCAGCCGAATACATCTTTGAAGACCCGACTCCTTCCGCCCCTACCAAAGACAATCTTCCAGATAGATCCGACGATGAGCTCTTCGCAGTTTACGAGATCGCTCGGACGGTGGCTGAGATTCGGACACATAACTGGACGCGAGTCGCCCTCCAATTCCCAGATGCTATGCTAGCTGATGCGCCTTGGGTGGTAGGCGCGTTAACTACGGAACTAGAGAAGCTCGACGACCAGGACGGCAAGTCAGCCGCTGAAAAGACAGAGCAAGGCGCGAGCCCATCACGAGATGCGCCACAGAAACATAAGGGAAATAGGCGCCGGCGGCTCTATATACTTGCGGATACCTCGTATAGCGCGTGTTGCGTCGACGAGATTGCGGCAGAGCACGCCGATGCCGATGCAGTTGTGCACTACGGCCGAGCCTGTCTGAGCCCGACAGCGAGGTTGCCGGTGTTGCATATCTTCACCAGACAAGAACTGGACTACGATGCCGTCGCCCGGGGTTTTGCGCAAGAGTTCGGCGATCTACAAGCAAAGGTCATCATTATGGCCGACGTCATGTTCCAGGAACATGTTGCGCCCGTCTGCGCTTTGCTCGAGGCTCGGGGTTATAGCCATGTTGCTACGACCGACATCATACGTGATCCCTCCAGCACGATACCAAACCGCAGTGTACCGTCTCTGGATCCAGTATCGGCCGAGAAACACGATTACGATCTTCTCGAATACCATCTCTTCCACATCTCAACACCGCCGACCTCACTGCTCCTAACTCTCTCTTCCCGCTTCGCCTCTCTACGCATCTATCCCACGCCGTCTTCTCCCTACACGACAACTACTTCGCTGCCCGACCCAAGCGCCACGCCATCGATGCTCGGCCGACGGTACGCCCTCGTACTCCGCCTCGCGACCGCCTCTATAATTGGAATATTGGTGAATACACTGTCAGTCAAGAACTACATGTCTACGATCACCACATTACGGGAGCAGATTGCTGCTACTGGCAAGAAGAGTTATACAATCGTCGTCGGGAAGTTAAACGCTGCAAAGCTTGCCAACTTTGCTGAGATAGACGGCTGGGTGGTCGTGGGGTGTTGGGAAAGTGGGCTCGTAGACCAGGACGGACTGTTCAAGCCCGTCGTCACGCCCTTCGAGTTGGCACTGGCATTGCAAAGCGACGAGACTAGAATCTGGACCGGAGAATGGTGGGGCGGTATTGAGGGTGTAAAAGGCGAGATAGACCCCAATGCAGAGTCTACAGAATCGCGAGAAAAGGTCCAGGAAGAGACGTCCGAGGATATTGAGGGCGGTGTTGGTGACGAAGAGTCGGAACCCCCTGTTTTCGACCTACGGACCGGCAAGCTTGTCAGCAACTCTCGCCCAATGCGCGTCGCCATTCGAAGCGCCTCTTCCGCCACAAACGGCGCTCGGCCCAATGGCGATTCCACTGCAACTCAGTCAATTGGCTCTGCCCTAGCGAAGAGAAGTACTGGAGAGATAGCCCTTGTCAATGGTGTTGCGAGTCCCGGCGCCGAGTTCTTACGGTCGAAACGAACGTGGCAAGGATTGGGTAGTGATTTTAACCCTGGCGAAGACGAGGTAAGTACCGTAATAGAGGAAGGCCGAAGCGGTGTGGCAAGGGGGTATACGGTGGGCGAAGAGCAGGCGAGGAGTTGAGATTCGGCTACGGAACTTCAATTGCCGCTGTGTAATTGCCCGGCCGTGACGGGAATATCATACCTTATCGATCCGGGGCGAGAATGTCCTAGCCCCCATGGGTAGGTCCTCAGATACCAACGAATGTGGCTTTGCACCATGATCCAGCGCCGCGGGAAACAAGTGAACGGCCAGAGAGGAGGGAAACCTCAGCCAAACCCTGTGAGCCACTGAGACCATTCAGACCAAATCCCGCCACCATCTGCTCTAGACTTCTCCCGTAGGGTCATGCGCCTCGCATGCGTGGCGGCTTATGGCTACTGCATGGAACGTAGTCATCAGGGGTTTGAAGATGGTGCGAATACTTGGCAAGGATAGGCGCGTGTCATGAGATCGACGTCATGTTCATGAGCATGCTTGACTCCTTGCGGCGAGCGTTGCCTCTGAACCTGGGCGAATCAGTAATCCAGCAATTCTTGGCTTAGAAGGAAAAATTAAAGGAAGAATAGCCCGAGGCCACATAGGTCTATTCATGACGGCATAACCGAAAAGATGTGTGTGAAAATTTAAACAATCACGATACAATCTCATATCATCTTAGCTCACAATCTACTTGTTAGGTGGAATGTTCCTTTCCCCCCAATTAGTTAATAATAACCTGGGCTGTATTGATGTGCTCCTGCTGAGCTTCTTTTATTTTTTTCATCCTGGTCTATAGCAGGTATTCACTACTGTGCGGTTCCCGGCAGTAGGTAGCAAATGCGACACATCGTCTTCGTATGTAGAGACTAGAATGCCTACGGCGTAATAACCCAGCATATCTAATTCTCCCTCTCCAACGGCCCCCATCATAAATCGAATGCGCAAGCACGGCATAAGCAAAGTAGCGTACTGACTGACACGGAAGTTTATGGGGTCCTGATATTTACTGTATAATAGCAGTAGTAATAGCAGTAGTAATAGTAGTCATAGAGCATTACATCATAATCGTACCAAGCGCAAAGCTTGAGTTCGTCCCATTCCGTTCCATTCCAAAATCTTAATTTCAACCAGGCGGCCCGTCCGTCCGTCCGTCCTTCTGTCCATCTGTCCCTTCCCATAAAACACCAGGTACGTCCAAATACCGCCCTACCTAAGTAACAACCGGGGTGTATGTACGTTGATTGCTGTTGTTCATCTGGTTCTTATTCTATACGATACGCCGTTTCACCTGATCCGATCCGAAGTACACCTCATATGCACAGTTGAAATAAGGAAATAAAAAGGGGTGGAGATCTGGTGCTAGCGGATGTCAATTGGCTCATTCGCCAGGCCGGGTAAAGACACATCTCAACTCAGCTCGACTCAACCCCAGACCATGGATGGTTGTGGAACGCTCATCCAGTCTCATCTCGCCTCGCCACGCCACCGGAAGAAAAGCGCCCCCCCCTCGCTCAGACATACACGCGCCGATGAGAGTGATGCGAGCTATGCCTCGAGTGCGGCGCCTGACTAGACCGATGACTATGGCGATGCCCATGCGTCTCGCGCACATACGTCTTCCTATCACGGGCGCTCATGCGATCACCATGCAAACACGCCAACCCCGCGGTAAAGAAGAAGAAAACGGCATTCAAGATGCCGAAGGCGAAAGCGGCCTTGAGCATGGCGCACGACTTATCCACGCTCACGTCGACGCCGTTGACGGAGGCGCTCCCGAAGATGCCGAGGGACACGTCGACGCTGGAGCCGCGCGCGACGTGCGTGCAGTCGGCGTCGGTGATGAAGCGGAGCTCGTAGACGGCGCCGATGAAGGCGCCCACGAAGAGGATGTCGATGACGGCGACGAAGGTCGCGTTGGTGGAGGAGCGGTGGTACGAGAAGAGCGTGAAGATGGACCAGGCGCCGGCTAGGACCGACACGATGAAGAGCACGAGGATGTAGGTTGGGGTCAGCGCGTTGAGCTTGTTGTAGCCGTCTACGAAGTACGCTAGGAGGCCTATGGTCGGAATCTGTGGCGATTGGGCGGGGGGCGCAATTGTCAGTTCCATCTCGTACTGC